>JAVKPL010003067.1:0-18677 GCA_032173675.1 Gastrolobium villosum
ATACATATGATATCCTCACTTATATTAAGCCAACATTAACTCTTCATGGACCTAAGTCCCATTTTAAACATTGAATTATCCCACATATCATTTCCATAGTTCTTTTAAGTTACCCACAATCCTCACTCCAAAATCCAAATTCAATTTACTTCTACATTCAAGCATATTAAGTCATCCAAGTACATGCCCTCATCAAGGGTCTTATAACCTTATACTTTACCCTAAGGTATCCAATATTACATATAAACACTCATTTTCAAATTTTCACAATTTCATCGGGGTTCCAATTCCCCACCATGTCAAAGATATACCACTAATTCCCACATATACTCAATTGTTCTAACTCCCCATACAACTTGGGAAGACTACCCACATCACCATACCAATATCAACTCAATTCAATCATTTACATATACCAACACACCTTCCTTTATTTCTATTCATTACAATACATATTTACATTTCACATTTCCATCAATTACCACCAATTTCACTAAGTTACAACAATCCAATAGCACCATAAATTTTTATTGCAAAAATCATCATTATACACTCACACTACCACATTATGCAACAATTCACAACATCATTAACTCACTAAGTCCTCGATTCCAATATCACCATTTATTCTCACTAAGTCCTCAATTACACCAAATTCACTTACTAACATATCCATCCGTGGAGCAGTCAACACTGCACCCACAACCTCAGCCTAAAGACTGGCATTGGTGCTCCAGGGTTGTCACGAAGGCATCTTATACTGACCACACATTGAACACAAAGAAATGGGTTGATCAGGCCCAAACTAAGGAATCACATGTGTAGCAGTCAATAAGAGTCGACGTACAACTATACAGCACTCACCTCAATTACACAATCATCAGAGTTCCCTAAAGAAACTGCTCTGATACCATAAAATGTAACAGCCCGTTACGTACCGGTATTGTTAACATTGATTATGATATTAAGCGCAGTTACAATCACAGTAATTGGGTTAATTAAATTACGGGCAAACTTTTTCCTTTCATCATATTCTCTTTTCATAACCATAACCTTTTCCGTAATCAATTAAAGCAACACTATAATTGTAAATGCCATACGCGGAAGCATCTAGCTTAACAACAACACTAAACTTTTCTTTTTATTCAACTCATTTTAAACCCATCAACTCATTCTCCTTTCTTACCAAGTTCTAGCCCTTTACGTAAGCTACGCGTGGTTTCAAACCACGAATCATTTGGAGTTCTACCCAACAAGTTATGCCCCTTTCTTTAAGTCAAGAAAAACCTGAATTTTCAAAAATTGCACTGTGGTAATCGATTACCAGTGGGTGGTAATCGATTACCACCTGTCAAAAATGAGGCAGTAGCCAAATTTTGACCTCCTCTGTTCTGGTAATCGATTACCAACTTTGGGTAATCGATTACCTCACATGGTAATCGATTACCAAGCCTCAGTAATCGATTACCAGTGAAGACAGTAGCCAATTTTCGTCCCCTGTTGCATGGTAATCGATTACCATGCTTGGGTAATCGATTACTATGCAGCAAAAGTGACAGATTACAGCATTTTAAGCCCCAAAAAGGTTGTGTAATCCATCCCAAACACCTAAGTACTCCACACAACACTTAAACATACTCTAATCTAGGCACTAGGCCCATTCAAACATGCATTTTCATTCAATTATGCAACATTTACATAGTCTTTAATATAATGGCCAATTTACATCAAATATGGTCCATTTTACAACATATTCACCAAGACTTCAATTACAATGAATGTGGCAATGGACAAGTCCCATGCTCACTCAAATATACAATATATTCTCATGTCCTACATATACATCATATTGAAGGATCTAACATGTGTTCATGAGCTTACTAAGCATGGCATTTTCAACATGCATAGATTCATGACCTAAGTCTAAAGCATACATCATATGCAAGATGTTTCTCAACCAAGTCCTCAACATGCTGTGCCTCCAACATGCACCTCATGCTCCACTCTTCCAGGCTCAACCTGACCTGAAATGATGCCCCACAACACGGGGTGAGATATATAAATATATCTCAGTAAACCAAGGGCCCTGGAGGTTTCTCCACCCCATGGCTCACTCAATGTGCAAATACAACATCATATAATATGCATGTAATACAACATCACCCATCAACTGGAGACAACCCGAGAACATCCACTCATGGATTCATGTTCAAGGACTCCATCATATAACTCCCGAGACAGTCCTGGCGCCTCTCCCATGGTTGAGAAGACTCCATGGCAATACCCAACCGGAACTCCTCATGAGCCCTATCCGGCGGACGTCCCCGTTTGGATCATCCTGGCGCCGCTCCCAGAGTCGACTCCACGGCAAAACCCGACTGGCATTCTCACAAGGACGAACCCAGCGGATGTCCAAACTCCAACACACGTCAACTGGCCAGTGACCAAACAATTTTCACATAAATCAAGCAATATGCATACAAGCACACAATCACACAATGTCATAACCACATAATCCAACCACAACCATCCACTAGGTGTGGTGGAGCACACAAGGGCTAAACCCCAGTTCCAATGGTTACCTCAATACCGAGCCCATGCTCCAAACGTAAGCTCCAAGCTTACCCGCTTCCAAAGCGTCCAAAAGAGGCAACCTAGATAATCCACAACATGATTATCAATACAATTCCAATGTCAACCATTCATTTACACAATTAATTATCATTTAAATCACCTAAGCCAAAGGCTATTTTTCCTTACCATTTTACTTCAATCTCTTTTATAGGTTAATTTACCAATTACACCATGAATCACACATTCTTTCTTCTCATTCCACTTTACCATACTATACCATCACTCAACTAAACATCATTTTATATCATACTCCATCAAATTCACAACCTTTACATCATTTTTCCTCCAAACCACTCTATGGTTCGAATTCCTCAAGGTTGATTCTACAAGGTTTTCAATTCCATTTTAACACACACACTAATCATATCATCATATTATCAACCTATACCAATGGTCCACCATTCAATTATTCAATTACACCACATGCCAATTTCACAAAATTATGAAACTCAACCCAAAATTTCCTAAGTTAAAAACCTAACTTTTTCACCAAAATTTATCATAGCATTTCTAGCTTTCATGCATCATTCTAAGGCATTTTCATCTAATAGCATTTTTCCATTTGAGCTCTCTATCATCACACATCTAAAATCAAAGGTTTAAAGCATAAATTCCTAGATCTATGAAATCAACCATCAAAAGACCACAAATATACTCACCATCAAGTGTAGGAACACCACCAAGGCTCCATCAATCCAAAGGAGATCCAAAACTCTCAAAAACTCCAAGAACACCTAAGGGTTCGAATCTGATTTTGCTCAAAAACGCCGCAAGGAGGTTGATTCAAGGCTTCTAAGTGTTACCAATGGCTTTGGAAGGTTGTTTGCATCAAGTTTCAAGCCAAAGATCACTTGATTTGGTTGAGAAATGAGCAAGTTACCAAGAAAAGGGGTTTGGAGCCATTGTTGGCCATGGAGGCTGCACCTCCACGGGAAAAAGAAGAGAGGGAGGGGAGAGAATGCTATGCATTTGTGGCTTTCAAGTCACTTAAACCACCCGCGGGTCCCACACGCGTTTTAACTTTAACTCCGATAAAAATTCTGATCATATATTCTTAATCTACATATTTTTCCAGTCCATGACATATTTTTCTTTCCTCAAAATGTTAATAAAAATTTCACACTTATCGGTACACTCGTACCGCAGTATCTTTCACTTAAAAAGTCACTATTCATCAATTTTTCCCAATTTTGCCTACTCACTCAATTTTCCGTCCTGATTCCATTTTCGGCATTATTTTTGTCATATTAAATCTCTAACTCCATTTTTCATGCCTCGGCTCACGTTCTTGGCAAATTACCATTTTGCCCTTTTTGCCCATTTTGGCCCTAATTCTCGGATTTTCACTAATCCTTCCCTTTTAAACCCACATTTTATCACATAAATTCACATTTACTTTTCCGAGGTGTTATAGCATCCATTGCACTCCCAGTACCATATCAGCCCCCTGTATGGGTAGAATGTAGAAGTCTACCAAAAAAATGTGTTGCTGTATCTGAACTGGTACAGCAGAACACAATCCTTGGCATTGCAATACTTGGCCATTTCCCACCATTACATCAAATTGTCTATCTGTAGTCATGGACAGATTAAGAGTGGAGACTACTCTTGGTTGCAAAAAATTATGGGTACTGCCCCCATCTACAAGTAATGTCAATTCCGATTTTCCAATATGGCAAGTGAAACGGAGGGTTTGAGGAACACAGAAACCAGATAAAGCATGGAAACTGATGTGGGGTGATTATGTATGAGGAGTGTCTGTGGCAAGGATGGATTGGGTTGGATTATCTAAAGGTGGTGGATCTGGTTCGTGTAATTCATCATCTGGGACTATAAGGAGATGGACTGAAGCTTTACATTTATGTCCAGCAAAAAATTTGTCTCCACAGTAAAAACAAAGTTTCTTTTCTCTACGTTCTTGGATTTCACTTTGGCTAAGGCGATGGATTGGTTTGTGAAACTGGGAGTTAGAAGCAGTATTGGTGGTAGGCTTGGAAGTGTTTGTGTGGGAGGGTGGGGTAGGTAACAAAGGTGGATATGGAGAATGTAATCTGGGATATGTATTCTTGGATTGCAATTTCAGTTCCTGAATTTTGGCTAAAGCAATAGCTTTGGTTAAGGTTGAAGGTTGAAAAGCTGACACTTCATGTTGAATGTGAGGTTGCAACCCAGAAATAAAGCAACTAAGAAGAAAGGATTCAGAGAGTCCATTTACCTTATTGGACAAGGTTTCAAATTCTGATTGGTACTCCATCACCGAACCTTTCTGCATTAATTTGGCGAGTTTGCCTTGATAATCCTTTACAATCACAGCAATTCATTTATAAAAATGAGAATAAACTTTTTCCGATTATTACGCGAACGATAAAAGTATAAAAAGCGTAATAATAAAAAGCTGTGATCGTAACTGAAACACTAGCGGAAGACTTTCTTAATTATTTATACACTTTATTCTATCACATACAAGATACTAAGGTTCCCATAAACCCACTTAGCCAATTCCTCACTTTTTACGTTTTTACCACTTAACCGGATTTGCCAATTTGTTTTTCTACGAACCCAAAATAAAAATCCAAACTTAAACTCCAGGTTATCTTTTTTCCTTGTTCACTTACCTTTCTAACAAGCTATCACACACTCGATTCCGAGCTCGTGAGCTCCGGTTATCGCCGTTTGAAGATGGACAAACAACATTGCCTACCAACTCCAAAACAGCCTAAAACGTCCAAACTTCACGGAATAAACTGCACCTAACCACAAGGACACTGCCTCTCAAATTTTTATACCATAAACTAGACACCTCAAACTTCGATTTGATATATCGTATGCTTAATTTGGCCAAGTAACGAAGCGGGAATTAATTTCTCAAAACCACCTCAAATCTGCCAGCTAAAACCGGACAGAACAGGGCAGTGTGTGACAACAGCCCCCATGGGCTGCGCACACCACCAATGAACCTAAGCTTTTGACACAACGTAGGGGACATCTTAAGCTTCAAAATGGCGTATGGTACGTCCCAATCGGACCACTATGGAGAGAGATACGCTCCTCCAAAGTTCACCCAAAAACTGCCAATTCTACAGAAAATTCGCCAGAGTTTCCTTTGTATTTTCTAAAATCCCCAAATTTGCATAACCTGTTTAACACCACTAATACACCTGAAATCCAGCAAAATCCAATGGGTGGCACACACAAGGTCCAATAACGCCTTGGGGCACTTACAACCCAATCCATTATACACTTAAAACATAAACAGTTTACTTTCAATTTCATGCATAAAACATAATACGGATAATCATAAACCTATAATAGGCCTAAAGCCCTTCCATCATATTACATACATCCATGGTACATTTACAACACTGGATTACATTTACATTTACAACTTTAACTTCAAACTACAATTATTTACATATTACACTTCACTTGCCAAATAAATTCATAAACTAAAATGACATGATAGCTAAACTCTACACCACTGCTCCACTCGTCCTCATGCGGGCTTCTTGCCCGCTGCTCCATATCCACTAGTACACCCTGAAATAATGCCCCGAGACGGGGTGAGATATACGGATATATCTCAGTAACCAAGAGGTTCTGGAGAAAACTCCGCCCAATGGTTCACTTCGATGTATATAAATAACATAAAACAACATCACTGTTATAAAACGGGATAAAGCAAGGGATTTAGAGAAAGGGGGAAATATCAGAAACAACTACGACATGCGGGATGGTAGCTACCAATACCACGCCATGTCCTCGGCTATACGCCTATGGGTACTACCCCTGGCGTGTTCAGAGAACAACCCACCAAGGTACCCCTTCCAACCATATACACCCGAGACAAACCTAGTGTGCTCCTATCCGGATAACACACCACGACCCTGGGTCAACTGGAACTCCCTCTCGGAGACCTATCCAGTGGCAGTCCGGAAACACTTGCCCGAAGGCTAAAAATATCTACTGGCCAGAGATTTGGTACATAAGTACCCACTGTGATAATGCACATGCATGCTCATGCTGTTCTACACTACTCATACACACTTCCTACCATTGCCATCAACTAGCAAGGTGGAACACAAAAGGGGAACAAGCCCCAGTACCAAGAGGTTACCTTTCTATTTATCCGTCCACTGAGCTCCGCAGAAACTCCACTCATAGCTTGATACACAGGGAACGCCTCAATCCACTTGATCCAGGACCAAGGGCAATCCACTGTTTCACTGTTCCAAGTTTATATCCACGTACGGCAACCTGTACAACCATGCACAGCCGTCAGTTTCAGTCAAAATACGTCAAAACGCGAAAACGTCAGATTTCCTCTCCCCTCCACTAAGGGTTCGGCCTACATAGTGTTATTTTGGGTTTTATTTTTCTAAATTTTCTTTCTCATTTTATTTCACTTACTTAGGTTACCCAAAGGCTAGTTCAATCGCCGTTTTACGGTTTTACGACTTTTTCGCAACGTTTTGCGAATTATTACACTTTAGGCACATTTTGCCACTTTCAACACTTATCATTTTTACATTGATTCTTCCACATGCCAATCACCACACAACCCATCTAATAACTTTTCCATCACACAACACAACACCAAAGTGTTCTAAAACATCAATTTGCTCAATTGTACATAAATGGCCTAATCTTGGTTAGTCCAAACCAAGGATTTCCACTCAATTCCTATGGCCCACAACTCACATAATCACTTCCTAACATCATATAATCACACTACAATTCACTATACCACACATTAACACAAAACTCAAAAATTCCATTTCATGCATCAATTTTTTTCTAAGTTAAAAATCCATTTTTTTCGCTTAAAATTTTCATTGCATTTCTAGCATTAATACATCATTCTAAGACATTATCATCTAATAGACATTTTCCATTTGAGCTCTCTAACACCACATATCACAAAATCCCTCTTTAGGGGCAATTATCACAACTCAAAATTTAACCAATGAAATGTTGAAATAACTTACCCAATTGCATGGTATATGGCTCCACCTAAGCATACTCCACCATTGGAGCATGAAAAAGCTTCATGAACACCAAAAATTCTCAAAATTTCGGATCTGATTTTGTTGTAGATCTCCCCAAATAAGCGGTTTCAAGGCTCAAAAGTGGTACCAATGGGTTCAGAAGGTGTTTTCCATTAAGATTCAAGACAAGAATCGTTGAATTCGGTGGAGAAATGGCTAAGTTATGGCCAAAGGAAAATTTTGAATCAAAATGGAGGGAGCAAGCTGTTTGGGCGCTGGAGGGAGAAGGAAAAACACGGGGAAATGAAGGTGAATAGTAACATGTAAGTGTTTATTTGAATTAAAGTGGGTACCGGATCCCACGTGATTTAAAACTCATCCGAATTTCCCTCCGATCATCACTAAAATTCACAATTTAAAAACCTAATGAGAAATTATAATTTTTCATCTTAACAAAATCCTTTAATTTTACTCTTTCAGATAAAAATTTGGAGCTTTCCGGTTGTTCGGAAAAACACTGCTTTAAGGTACAACGCGCTCCGTTGACAAACTTCCACAAATTGACTTAAATTCCTCAAATTTTATCAGAAATCATATTTCCTATTTCTATGGACCATTTAAAATCAATATTTGAAACCTAGAGCTCAAAATTCCACTGGCACGTTTTACGGTGCAATCTGACTGCGGTATTTTTACCCGCGAAAAACACTATTCACTGATTTTTCTGAAACTTGCCTATCCACTCAATTTTTCGTTCTGAATCCATTTCCAGGCTTATTTTTATCATCTGAGACCTCCTGCTCAATTTTTTTCCTTCCTAGGGTTGCGTGTTGGCTAATTACCGTTTTGCCCTTTCTTTGTATTTTGGCCTAATCTTTGGGATTTTCACTAATCCTTCACTTAATTTCTCACTTAACACTTTAATTACTTATTTTAGAATTGTGAGGTGTTATAATCACCCCACCTTTTAGAATTTTGTCCGCAAAATTACATCTTAACGGTCCCGTAACACGGGGTGTAATCGAAAATCTCATTTCTGCGGTATCCATGATTACTGAGTCCTTCACAAACTTGATAGCTTCGGGTATCTGACCCCTTAACTCATTATATCTTTCACTGTTTCATTAAACCACTGTTGCTTTTTCACTCACTGTAGTTCGTCATATACTCATTTTACACTTGTCATTTATGGTGCTACGACCTTCAATTCGCAATACTTTAAGCTCTTCACAGCTTACGTTTACACTTTCACCAATTCATCGGTAGTAGACGACCACATTACAATTTGTTTGTCTCACTTCATCTCATTCTCATCTTCATCTGCCTTTCTGACCCAATGTCGTTCCCAAAAATCTCTAGTTGTTTCCATAATAGACTCTAACTGTTTTCATGTATCTTCACACTTTCTTTAGTACTTAACTCTTTTCGCTGTCCTCACTATTTCAACCGTACTCAGACATACTAGTCCTTCCATTACTGTTACTGCTCTTACGATTTAGTTGTTTTTCTTAGCTTTCACCGAAGCCCATCCTTTCTAGTTTCCAGGGCACTTTGTCGTTTCTTATGATTTCGACTCACATTAAATTCTACACTCATATACTTTATTTTTCCTTGTCACGTGTCTTTACCTCTTCTTAGGTACTCATAACCATATCTTTCTCTTCACGATACGAAATTTACAATCCTCACAATAGTTTATCTCTTCGATTAACCTTTAAAGGTCTTTTAACCACAATACACTCCTGAATTTTTCTATCTACTAATCATATTCATAATTTACTCTCACTGTTACTCTTTTCATTAACTGAACCATCTCAACTTTTTCAACTCAATCAGTTCAATTCTATACTCAGACCTCTCACGGTCTAAACACAACACTCATCAATGACCTCCATATCGAGGACTCATGTTTAATATTTTCACCCACTAACTATTTTCAACTTTCATTCCACTCTGATGTTACAACTTAACCTTATGTTCCACTCATTTATACCACTTTCTCGTAATCATCATCATTTAATCCTAGATGTCAAACTCAAAACACTATTACTTTACAGCTTTACTCACTTCCACTAAACACTTTGGAACGAATCAATTTCGGACCCACTTCACTATTAACTGATGGACTATTCAAAATGCCATATCTTTTCATAAACAAGTCCTATTCGCTAGGAATCCTTGACACTCAATTATCAATTCACTTAAAATTCATTCCATCATTGCTACTACTTCTACAATTTACCACCAGTTGGTATATCAGTCTCTCAGAATATTCAAAGTTACCACAAACACTCGTCCATACCTCATTAGTACTTAATCATTTTCCACACACTTTCCACCATAAGTGGCATATGCGATTACATACAACATTTCTCAATCTACTTTACCAGCAAAACCAAGCTATTCACTTTTTGGTAATCAATTACAACTATAGTTCCCATCTATTAATACACGTTCGCACTTGACTCTATTTCAATTTATCTTTTCCTTAGGGCTAACACTTTACTGTTTTAACCTGAAATCTTGATCATCACTAGCCTTCCTAGAAGGACACTTACTCATTCTGTCAACTTTAACTCACTTATCATCCCTTTTTGGTCATAAGACGAGGGTTCCAACTAACTTACTACTTCACTTAGAGACAAAATTTATTTCATCAAACTTTCTTTACACCCACAATAGTGCTTCACTATCACACTTCGAAGTTCTTGCACACTAAGCCACAACTCTTATATCCAAACCTGACATACTATTGTCCATTTACAAATATATAACCTCGCATCTTGCGTTAACCATATGGAAAAACTCTCCCAATACAGTGGGTAACAACATTCACAGGTTTAACCCCTCGAGCTCTTGCTGTCCTAAGGGCCCCAGATGCCATGACTCACCGATCAGAGAATCCACCCATATGATCCATGCCGTAAAAACGACTTACTACTAGCTGTCCCTATTCTAAGGCATCCCCCCAAATGTTTATTCTTTGTGCAATTACATAAATTATCTCCACCATACTAACCGTTACACCAATGTGGAATACTTCCTCGTTTCTCATTACTCATATCAAATACTACTAGTCTCCGGGAACTTAACCCGCACCGAGATAGCTATACACTCCTGGCACATAGGCCCCCACTGAGATCTCCCTACTATCAAATCATATTACATGCACCCAGTGCACAGAGAAATTTATACTCATAATACATCTGTATATAACCGCAAACTGGTACACCGTGCACTCCCGATCACACATGAACCCAGTCCATTTGGTGTCTGTATCACCTCTGTATATAACATCAAAACTGTTCTGTATTACCACATGGGCTGCCCCCTACTCTTAGTCGTAGTGGTATAATATACACCTGTTACATATAAGTTAATTCATCTTACTCTCTCGTGTCATTCTTCTCACTGGTAGTTTACTTTCGTTTCGGTTACCCCTCTGACCTGGTTTATAACATAGTCATGGTTATAATAATCCACATTCTCTTCGTAATTTCGTACACGTTTTCTAACTCGTAATAGTTCCTTCTGTCTTGTTACCGTTCAGTCTGTAGTCCATTATCTCTTCCTTGCTTATTCTTCTCACAGATTGTTTACTCTTTTACTTTGACTAATCACTTGCCATGGTTCATAACATAATCCCTAATCCATAATTGCTAAATTTTCTCAAAGTTCTGTACACATCTCAATTTCTCAGTATAAGTTTCACATTTCCCATCACACAGGTATCTTCCAATCATTTCCGTCGAATCACAGATAACTACTTCACCTCAATCCTTGCACTGAATCCTTTATATCCTTGCACTTAAAAGTTCTTTGCACTGACACCTCAGCTCACAAATCTTATCATTTTCATCTTGAATTACACATTAACTCTTTTGCTGACCACAATATTCCACACTCTCTGCACACTTTACACATCAGTTCTTTCATTAACCTCTTAATTTCACACTTTATTGCCACTTGGTTCACACACTAATCACTTGATTTCACATTAAGTTTTACCTTCACTCATTCTCTAATCATACCATCTCAACTTATTGTTATCCAACAATAACTCACAACTTATGCCACCGTTCTAGTCCATTGCCTGCTACGGCTCACATAACATGCGCTCAATACTGTAGAGCAACTCATCAATTTTCCTGCTCATTTCCACCCTTGGTGGTTGTAGAATATCTCTTTTCCTTGAAAATGCCTCTACTCCGTCGGTCACTCCATATCAAATACCAATATTTTCATAAGCGCACTACTATTAGTAGTACATATACATATACCACAAGATCGTAATTTCTTTACAATTCTCATTACTTTCATACAAATGACTGTACATCTCAACCATCCTGTTCCTTTATCACTGATCCGCCTGCCAATCTGAGTCGACCTCCACTAACTGCAATAGTGTCTTCATGGTACATAGATCTTGTGTCATCCATGGCAATTCCTTCACTTTTCCTCATACATATTACACATAATAATATACTCATCATTGGTTCACCTCACTTGTGTTTAGTCAACACTACCTCTTTATGGAATTTACTCCCATATTTCAATATCTCTCACATTATCAATCTATCAGCATCATACTTTCAGGTGGTCAAATCTCGTAGGATTTTCATCGAATATTCTATTTGCTTCTCTGCTTGGACTATCCCAATTCATTCAAGTGCACCGCACTTGTCCTGGTCTCATAACTGCTAATCAAACATGACGTGTTTAACTCACGCATACGAATATTTGTTCCCTTTTCTCAATAATTCTTCAGGTTCAAAACCTCTCGCCTTGATGAAGTCTATTCACCAAGACCACTTGTACATAACTGTCTTACGATACTACACATATACTTGGAATTTCACCAATCTCATAAGCTCATCTCTGTTATATGTTTATCTTTCATAGTACTGCAAAGTTCGTCTATGCTCATATTGTACATATCATAAATTGTACACCACTGTTGCTTATAATACACTTTTCTCTTGACTTTCATCGAAGTCAGATATAATATTTACGTCTGTTCTTTTATGCCTTCTAATATTCATACTTGACTTACTGCCGTCCTTTGTCCATGGAGCAGTTAACACTGCAGCCACAACATCAGGCTAAAGACTCACACTTGGTGCTTCAAGGTTACTACGTAGGCTTCTTACGATGACCACACATGTAACACAAAGGAATGGGTTGATCAGACCCACACTAAGGAATTACATATACAGTAATCAATAAGAATCTACATACAACTATGTAGCACATAACACATCTATATATATTATCAGAGTTCCCTAACAAAACTGCTCTGATACCATAAAATGTAACAGCCCGTTGTACACCGGTATTGTTAACATTAATTATGATATTAAGCGCAGTTACAATCACAACAATTCATTTATAAAAATGAGAATAAACTTTTTCCGATTATTACGCGAACGATAAAAGTATAAAAAGCGTAACAATAAAAAGCTGTGATCGTAACTGAAACACTAGCGGAAGACTTTCTTAATTATTTATACCCTTTATTCTATCACATACAAGATACTAAGGGGTTCCCATAAACCCACTTAGCCAATTTCTCACTTTTTACGTTTTTACCACTTAACCGGATTTGCCAATTTGTTTTTCTACGAACCCAAAATAAAAATCCAAACTTAAAATCCAGGCTATCTTTTTTCCTTGTTCACTTACCTTTCTAACAAGCTATCACATTGATAGAGTTAACTATCACAAGAGAGAAGAAAACAATTAAAGAACGTATGATATTATCAACGGCAATTTGAGAGTGCCGGCAACTCCAGAAAAAGATAAGGAAGAAGAGATGAAGTTTGTTACTACACAAATCAATGCCCTCACTCAACCCTCACACGGTACTAAAAGCAAGGAAAACAAGCTACAAAGATAAATGGGCCTTTCAATAGAAAGCCCAGTGACTTTATTAAACAGAAGGAACAAAGTTGGATAGATGGGCCTGTGTGTCCCGCGGCCCAACTTGGATAAATGGACCTGTGTGTCCCGCGGCCCAGCTTCCCCAAAACCACAAATATCTCAGCCACTTTCATAACCCTCCATCCAGCCTGGTTTCTTCTTCTCTCTCTCTCCCCTCCTTGGTAACCTGGTCCTGGTCTCTTCTTCTCCCTCCTCCGTCTCTGTCTCCTTGGTCGTGCACACAGGGTCCGCATCATTTTCCTTTCCCCTTAAAAAAGTGATCTTGTCCTCAAGATCAAAGTTTGGGAAGGCTTGGGAGAACTCAGCAAAAGGAACCCAGGTGGCATCCTCCAAGGGAAGACCTTCCCACTGCACCAAAAGGTGTAAAGCTTCCACCTTTCCGACTGTAGAAGCGCGGATCCGAAGAATAGCAACCGGTTTGGTCACCGGATGGTTATCCCAACTCACGGACGGCAGCGGTGTTGGGTGGAAGGTGGAGTTGTGTCGATACAGCTTGAGCAAAGAAACGTGAAAAACCGGATGGATCCGGGACTGTTCCGGTAGTTGTAGGCGATAAGCCACAGGACCCACACAACCGGTCACCGGAAAAGGCCCATAAAAACGACGACACAACTTCGAGAATGATTGGTTGCGCACCGAGCGTTGGCGGTAGGGCTGGAGTTTGACGAGGACCAGATCTCCCACCTGTAGCTGTAAGTCACGGCGTTTCTTGTCTGCCTGGGTCTTCACACGCTGACGTGTCCGATGCAAGTTGTCGCGCAGCTGTCGGATGATCGCATCACGGCATGTGAGCATAACATCAACAGCTTCAACGGCTGTAGAAGACCTATCATAAGGTTGCATGCCTGGAGGAAGACGCCCATAAACAGCTTGAAAGGGTGATATACCGATGGATGAGTGGTAAGAGGAGTTGTAAGAAAACTCCGCCCAAGGTAAATACTTTACCCATTCTCGTGGTGATTCCATGGTATAGCATCGTAGATACTGCTCTAATCCTCTGTTTGTTACCTCTGTTTGTCCATCGGATTCTGGATGGTTGGCCGTGCTGTAGCAAAGTTTGGTACCACTTAAACGAGCCAACTCCGCCCAAAACTTGCTGACGAAAATGCGGTCGCGATCGGAGACAATAGAGCGGGGAATGCCATGTAAACGACAGATGCAGTCCACAAACACTGTAGCCACCTTTGTAGCGGTGAAGTTTGGGGGTAGAGCGACAAAGTGGGCGTATTTTGACAAGCGGTCCACTACAACCAAGATTGCTGTTTTTCCTTCTGAAATTGGTAGCCCAACAATGAAATCCATGGACAGATCTTCCCAAATCGCTTGAGGAATAGATAGGGGTTGGAGCAAACCGGCCGGCGACAGGGGTTGGTATTTAGTGACCTGACAAATTGGACAAGTTCGCACGAATTCCTGCACATCGTGCTTCAGGTGCGGCCAGTAATATACTGGTAAAACTCGACGCAGCGTTTTTTTAATTCCTCCATGACCCCCAAGAACGGAAGAATGAAATTCCTGAAGGATAATCAAGCGAAGGGTGGAGTCCGAAGCTACAACAATTCTGCCTTTGAAAAACACCACACCGTCTCGGTAGCTATACTGTTCGAACCCATTAGTCCCTGCCTCGATCTTTTCCCTTAGCTCCCTTAATTCCTTTTTACTCTGAACTTCTTCTTTTATTTGTTCCAACAGGCTGTTACTCACCTTGGTGATAACCATTGTTGTACTGGTCACCCCATCATTTGAATACTCGCCTTCTGAAATTCTGGAAAGGGCATCTGCTACCTTATTACTTGCTCCCGGAAAATACTCTATGGTGTAGTCAAAACCGAGCAACTTGACCAAAAAGCGTTGTTGTTCCGGAGTTTGAATCACCTGCCCCATCATCTCCTTGAGGCTACGCTGATCGGTCCTGATGATAAAAGGACCCCCCAGCAAATACTGTCTCCATTTAGCAACTCCTTCCGTAATCGCAAACATTTCTCGCACATATGTTGAAGCCTGCTGCATACGGGGGTTGAGCTTCTTACTGAAGTAAGCTATAGGCTTATTGTCTTGACTGAGAACAGCCCCAATTCCTACCCCTGACGCGTCGGTCGTCAACACAAACTTCTTACCAAAATCTGGCAGTGCCAAGATGGGTGGTTCGGACAGCTTCTTCTTCAGTTCAGACATGGCTAGCTCAGCTCCCTCATTCCACCCAAATGCATTCTTATGCAACAAAGCAGTTAAGGGTGCTGCAATCTGTGAAAAACCGCGCACAAACTTGCGGTAATACCCTGCTAACCCAAGAAACCCTCTCAGTTGTTTGATGGTAGTGGGACTTTTCCATTCCAGTATGGCCTGAATTTTTTTATCGTCTGGTCGAACACCCTGGGCATCCACTATGTGCCCTAAGTACTCAACCTCAGCCTGAGCAAAGGCACATTTGGACCTCTTGGCAAACAACTTGTGCTGCCTCAAACAGTCCATAACCTTCCGGAGATGTCCAACGTGCTCACCAATGGACTTACTGTATACTAGGATGTCGTCAAAGAACACAATGACAAATTTACGCAAAAATTCTTTCAACACAGAATTCATGATACCTTGGAAAGTTGCTGGAGCGTTAGTGAGGCCGAAAGGCATAACGACAAATTCGTAATGTCCTTGGTGAGTACGGAATGCTGTCTTGTAAATGTCAGATGGAGCCATCCGAATTTGGTGGTATCCGGAGCGCAAATCCATTTTAGAAAAAATTACTGCCCCTGTGAGTTCATCCAACATCTCGTCCACTGTTGGAATTGGGAACCGATTGGGAATGGTGACTTGGTTCAAGGCTCGGTAGTCAACACAGAACCTCCAAGTGCCATCCTTTTTCTTTACCAACAGAGCTGGTGAGGAGAATGGGCTTAAACTGGGCCTAATGACTCCGGTTTGTAACATCTCCTTAACCATTTTTTCAATTTCTCCTTTTTGGAAATGTGGATATCTGTAAGGTCTCACGTTGACTGCTTTTGTTCCAGGTTCCAAATGTATTTGATGATCCTCTATGCGTTCAGGAGGTAGCTGTTGTGGTGTCTCAAAAACATCCTCATAATCTTGTAGTACCGATTGAATCAAGGAATGAGGGTGTTCTTCTGCCTTGTCTCGGCTAAGTACTGCATGGTTGAAGGTTTGGAGCTGGAAATAGGTAGCAACTGCGTCAGAATTTGCTAATCTGCGTAGCTGATGTAGTGCAATCGACTCCACTTGTACCCTCTTCTCCCCTTGAAGTTGTACAATCTTTCCACCCTCCTCAAATTTGAGTGTCAACTCCCTGTAGTTAGTAGTGATATCCCCTAGTCCTGACAACCACTGGACTCCTAACACTACCTCAGCCCCTTGGATAGGTAGAACAAATAAATCTGGGGAACATCCATACCCTGATAATTCCAGCCTGACTCCACTGCACACCCCTTTGCACCCTAAACTTTCACCATTGCCTACTAACACTTTAAATTGTGTGATAGGCTTCACCTCCAATCCCAGGAACTTCACCAACCTTTCTTGTACAAAGTTATGGGTAGATCCTCCATCGACCAGTACTTGGACTTCCTTTTTGTTAATGACTCCTTTCAACCGCAACGTGTGAGATGAATACTGGCCATCCATTGCATGTAAACTAATTCCAGGTACCTCCTCTTCACCTCCTGTCTTCTCATTATCCACCTCCAACTCAGTTTCCTTTTCGTCCTCGTCACTGTCTTGCATCATTAGCAGGTACATCTGCCCTTTACATACATGATTTCTGTTGAATTTCTCATCACAGTAATAACACAAACCTTTTTCTCTTTTCTCCAGCATCTCCGCGGGGGTGAGCTTCTTAATGGGTATGGTGCTTTTGTGTGGCCCAGCATGATTAGCGACTCCTCGATTAGGGGTTGGTAGTAACCCAGTTTGGCTACCCGTATTGTGGCTGGGATACCCTTTCGGATTTACAAAACGAGTTGGCGTACGGTCACTTAATTTGTCTTCCACTACCTTAGCTAGTTCCATGGCATTTTCCAAGGAATCAGGTAGATGTAGCCGAACCTCCTTCCGTATTTCAGGTTTGAGCCCTGATTCAAAGTAACTTTGCAAGGTCAGTTCGTCAATTCCGATGATTTGATTGGAAAGCTGCTCAAATTTTTTCTGATAGTCCTCCACTGTGGTGTGTTGTTGTAGTCTCCCCAACTCTCCTCGTAAGTCCCTATACTTGGAAGGGCCAAATCGAGCGCGTAGAGTTACCAAGAATGCATCCCAAGTAGACAATCGTTGATTCCGTTCCATCCAATGGAACCATTCCTCCGCTGGTCCGTCCATCTGGAAGGATGTCAATGTGAGTTTGTCCGCATCTGGCAGATTGTGAAAGCCGTAGAACTGCTGAATTTTGTGAATCCAGGGTTCAGGGTTCCCATTCGAGAATCGAGGTACAGTAAACTTCACTGATTTATATGCATTATTTCCGAAAAACGTTCCCAGATTCGCATCACTGCTACTTCCTCCTTTGACGTCCGTTTTGTTTTTGTTTTTCTGATCTAGTTTGGCCTCCATCACTGTTAACTTCAGATTCATGTTCTGCAACAATTCCCCAAGTACGTTGAACTGTTCTTCGTGCTTCGCAACTTTCGACAGACACTCCTCCATCATGTTGTTCTTGACTGTTGAGCGAGTTCCTTCCGTCATCTCACCTGTTTGGAAGTTTCTCTCAACGAAAGCACCAAATTGATAGAGTTAACTATCACAAGAGAGAAGAAAACAATTAAAGAACGTATGATATTATCAACGGCAATTTGAGAGTGCCGGCAACTCCAGAAAAAGATAAGGAAGAAGAGATGAAGTTTGTTACTACACAAATCAATGCCCTCACTCAACCCTCACACGGTACTAAAAGCAAGGAAAACAAGCTACAAAGATAAATGGGCCTTTCAATAGAAAGCCCAGTGACTTTATTAAACAGAAGGAACAAAGTTGGATAGATGGGCCTGTGTGTCCCGCGGCCCAGAACTTGGATAAATGGACCTGTGTGTCCCGCGGCCCAGCTTCCCCAAAACCACAAATATCTCAGCCACTTTCATAACCCTCCATCCAGCCTGGTTTCTTCTTCTCTCTCTCTCC
>JAVKPL010003068.1:0-18706 GCA_032173675.1 Gastrolobium villosum
AACAACCAAATAATGTTACTACCATATCTTAACCGTTGATTTCCACCAATCAACAGTTATCATTTATTGTGAATTAATAATTAATTAATGAGTTTGATTTGAAATATGATAACCGTTAATTGGCGGAAATCAACGGTTAAGATGTCGTCGTAACATTGTGCGTAACATTATTTGTGTGTCACAATATCCTATCCCTATATATATATATATATATATATATATATATATATAAAATAATAATATATATTTTTTTTATTATTATAAATTATATACATATTATTGATGTAACCTCATCTTATCACTGTCTCCATTTAATTAATAATTAACTAAATCTTGTGAAATTTCTTAGTATGGGTATAAAGGTGGCAAAACAGGAAGAGAGAACATTGGTCAATTTCATGTTTCTTTCCAATGGAGGCAGCATCAACCATCTCTCGTCATTTACATTGTCCTCATTAGAGCTTCTGTCAGAATCAATCTCTGAGTTATACTCTCAACGGAGACATGACTTGCAGAGTTAATAAAATAGCCTAAGAAAAAAAAAACTATTATCATACATATACTAGCATGAAATTGAAGGTTCTACTATCCATAAATTAAAAGCCTAAATAGTCATGTCAAGTAAACACCTTATTTTGTTCAGAATATGAAGAGGAATCATTTGAAATAATTTTCACCTTATTCTTTGGCTCCTCAGCAACCTCGTCTATCTTTTGCCTCTTTGATCTCACTTGGTTATCATCTTCATCCTCACGCACCCTTTTTTCTACATAAATTTAATTTTTTTTTTAAATAGGAATTTTAAAAGGTTACAAAGGAAGAGTACAGAAACTAAGAAGCCATTGGAGAAGAACCCATATGAACAAAGGAACACCGAAACAAAACGATACCGTTTGAGAGAGGTGGAATTGCAATTGCAGTTGCACCATCCTACAAGGCAATGAAAAAGAGTTTAGTTATAGTTATAGTTAGTACAAGCGACAATGAGAATTGAGAGAAAAGAATTCGGAAAACAGAGACATTGGTATCTGATTCGTTGGTCATTTTTGATTTTGATGAAAGAGATAGCATATCTGATTCGTTGGTCATTTTTGATTTTGGTGAAAGAGATAGCAGAGGAGAAGAAGAGTAGATGAGAAATGTTATGAATTGGTTTGGCTAGGCTAGGCCATATATAGTTGAAGTTTTGTGAATTTTAATTATTTTATTCTTATTGTGCTTTATAACTATTAGGAAAATTGATTATAACACCTCAAATATTTAAATGGATTTTATGAAAATGAGAAAGGAAAATTTATGGCCAAATTATGGGCAAAAAGGGCAAAATGGTAATTTGCCAACCGTGTGTTATGAGGCAAAAATATTGAGTTAGAGATTTCAAATGACAAAAGTAATGCTGAAAATGGAATCAGGGCGAAAAATTGAGTGAATAGGCAAATTTGGGAAAAATTGATGAATAGTGATTTTTAAGTGTTAAAATACTGTGGTGTGAGTGTACCGATAGGTGTGAAATTTTTATCATTATTTTGGAGAAATAAAAATATGTCATGGACTGGAAAAATATTTAGATTAAGGATTTGTGATCGGAAATTTTATCGGAGTTAAAGTTAGATCGCGTGTGGGACCCGTGTGACCGAAGTCACTTGGCCCCACCTCCTTTTCTTCCTTCTTTTCCTTCTTTTCTCCTTCCTCCATCCGTGCGCACTCACAGTGAGAAAAAGAGACCAAAACCACCATTCTTCACCATTTTCCCATTTCTTCGTTTCTCCACCGAATCGCTTGATTTTGGTGTTGAAATCTATCGTAAACAACCTTCCAAAGCCATTGGTAGCACTTAGAAGCCTTGAATCCATCTCTTTGGCCGCGTTTTTGAGCAACTCAGATTCGACCCATTAGTGTTTTTGGAGATTTCTTGGAGTTTTGAGCTTCAAATGGTTTAGTGAAGCCTTGGTGGTGATCATACAACACATTGTAAGTATATTTGTGGTCTTTTGATAGTTGATTTCTTAGATCTATGAATTTGTGTTCAAAGCTTTGATTTTAGATGTGTGATGATAGAGAGCCCAAATGGAAAAATGCTATTAGATGAAAAGGCCTTAGAATCATGTTTGTAAGCTAGAAATGCTATGTTAAATTTTGGTGAAAAATATAGGTTTTTTAACTTAGAGAATTTGAGGAATTTTCATGAAAAATGAGTTTTGGTGTAATTTGGATTTGATGATTGTTGTAGGGTGCCTCACACGGTTGGAATTGTGAAAAGTTGATTTGGAGCATACGTTTGGAACGGTATTGCTCGTGTTAAGGTAAACTCTTGGAACTTGGGTTTAATCCCTAGTGAGCTCCACCACACCTAGAGGAAGGTTGTGGTTGGATTATGTAGTTATGACATGATGTGGTTGTGTGCTTGTATGCATATTGCTTGTTTTGTGTGAAAATTGTTTGGTCACTGGCCAGTTGACGTGTGTTGGTTTGGACATCCGCTGGGTTCGTCCTACGGGAGAATGCCAGTTGGAAATGCCATGGTGTTGACTCTGGGAGCGACATCAGGATGATCCAAGCGGGGGACGTCCGCCGGATAGGGCTCATGAGGAGTTCCGGTTGGGTATTGCCATGGAGTCTTCTCAACCATGGGAGAGGCGCCAGGACTGTCTCGGGAGTTATATGATGGAGTCCTTGAACATGAATCCATGAGTGGATGTTCTTGGGTGTCTCCAGGTGGATGGTGATATTGTTTTACTTGCATATCATATTATGTCATTTTGATACATTTTAGTGAGCCATGGAGTGGAGAGAGCCTCTAGCTCCATTGGTTTACTGAGATATATCCGTATATCTCACCCCGTGTTTGGGGGACCACATTTCAGGTCACTATGAGCCGGGAGGAGCTTCGGGCAAGAAGCCCGTATAGTGGACGTTGGATTGGCATGCGGTGCATTGGATTGCATGGCTTTTTGGAGGAGTTTATGGAGTGCACATAGCATACCATTAGTATTTTGAGACTTAGGTCATGAACATATTGCATGATGTCATTTCCATGCTTTTGTTAGTGTTCATGGTCATATGCTAAGTCTTGTTTATGTTTTATTATTCATGGCTTGGATAACTGTATATTTTGAGTGAGCATGGGACTTGTCCATTGCCACATTCATAGCCTGAAGTCTTGATGAGTAATGTTGTAAAAATGGTCCATATTACATGTAAATGGCCATTATTTGAGAACCTTGTAAATGATGTTAAACTTAAGGAAAATGCATGATGGAAGGGCCTAGAGCCAACATTAGGACATGATTATGTGTTATGTGGAGTACCAAGGGGTTAGGGATGGATTACACACCCTTTTTGGGGCTCAAAACTGCTGTAATCTGTCATTTTGCTGCATAGTAATCGATTACCCAAGCATGGTAATCGATTACCATGCAACAGGGGACGAAAAATTGGCTACTGTCTGCACTGGTAATCGATTACTGGCCTTTGGTAATCGATTACCATGTGAGGTAATCGATTACCCAAAGTTGGTAATCGATTACCAGAACAGAGGAATGAGAAAATTGGCTACTGCCTCATTTTTGACAGGTGGTAATCGATTACCACCCACTGGTAATCGATTACCACAGTGTAAATTTCGAAAATTAAGGTTTTTCTAGACTAAAAGAAAGGGGTATAACTTGATGGGTAGAACTCCAAATGATACATGGTTTGAAACCACGCGTAGATAACGTAAAGGACTATAACTTGGTAAAATGAGAGAGTTAGATGGTGAGTTTAAATGAATTGAATAAAAAGAACGATTTATGATGTTAGAAAATGTATGATTCCGCAAATTGCATTTACAATTATAGTGTGGTTTTAATTGATTACGGAAAAAGTGTTTGTGTAAAGAAAGGGAATATGTTAAAAGAAAAATTTGCCCGTAATTTAATTAATCTAATCACTGTGATTGTAACTGCGCTTAATATCATAATCAATGTTAACAATACCGGTGTACAACGGGCTGTTACATTTTATGGTATCAGAGCAGTTTTGTTTAGGGAACTCTGATTGTTTGTGTATGTTGTATCTTGTGTGCCATAGCTATCTGTGAACTATTTATGATTAATGTATATGTGATTCCTCAGTGTGGGTCTGATCAACTCATTCCTTTGTGTTACATGTACAGATATCATGAGTAGGGCACGAGGTCGCCGTGGGGCACGTGGTGCAGGTCCTTTGCCACCGGATCCGGTCACTGCAGCACTGAATGCTCTGCAGGCGGAAACGGCTGCAAATAGAAATATGACTGAGAACCTGATGAAAGCTAATCAGGATATGATGCAGGCCTTTATGGCTGAGATGAGGGCGGATAGAGGTCGTCCTAGGAGGGAGAATACACCTCCACATACGGCTACGGTGACTCCTACACCGACGCCATCTGTTACTCCCCAACAGGGGGAGAGTGGGGCTAGTCACCACACTGGTGAGGCTAGCCATCATACTACTACTGATCCGAGCTATGTTCCTGATCCGTCATCTGTTGCCCAATCTACTGGGGCTGCTGGGCAGGTGCTTGATAATGCTGATGATGAGCGTAGGCTCATATCCTTTAGGAAACATAAGCCACCCGCATTTCTGGGGTCAAGGGACCCAAAGGAGGTCACTGCTTGGTTGAGGGGTATGGATAAGATTTTTCAAGTTATGAGATGCCAAGATCCACAAAAGTTATTGTATTCGGTCTATATGCTGGAGGGTGATGCCCAAGAGTGGTGGGACAATGTGTCTCGCCCATTTGTTATTCAGGGTGAGGTTCTTACTTGGACTTTGTTTGAAGGATTGTTTCATGAAGAATATTTTCCCCGCGATGTTCGGGAGGCAAAGCAAGGTGAATTTGATAATTTGGTACAGGGAGTTATGACTGTGGATGCCTATGTGGCGAAATTTAATGAACTTGTCAAGTTTGCTAATTATGGAGGTACTCTACCTACTCCAGAATTCTTGTCAGCTAAATTTCAAAGAGGGCTGAGTGAGAAGATTGCAAAGAGGATGTCTAATACTGCGGTGAGGAACTTTGCTGATTTGGTGACCCAATGTAAGAGGGTCGAGACTGTTTATGGGAGGTATCCGAAATCTGATTCGGCAAAAGAGCAAGATGTTAAGAGGACACCTGGTCCTTCTGGTAATACTAACAGGGGAGGTTTTAATAATAATAACAGGGGTAGGGGGTTGCATGTGAGGCAGCCTCCTGGTCAGTTCAAGAGGGGTGGAAATACTGGTGGTGGTGGTGCTGCGAACAGATATCCTACCCCACAATGTGGGAAGTGTGGTAAATACCACAAAGGTGTGTGTGGTGCTGATCCGTCGGCTTGTTATAAATGTGGTCGGAATGGCCACTTTGCTAGAAATTGTCCATCTTCTCGGGGCAGGCTGCGAATCTGCAGGCCTTGCCGCCAGCTACTACTACTACTGCTGCTCCTATTGCTGTTGTTCCTACTGTGGGACGAGTTTATACTACTAATGCGCAACGTACTGAAAAGGCTCCGAATTTGGTTAAAGGTATAATTTTTCTCTCTAATGTTGATTTATCTGTGTTGTTTGATTCGGGAGCAACACATTCATTTGTGGCGGACTATGTGGCTAAGGCGTTGGACTTAAAGGTAACACGGATGGTTCCTCCGATGCGTATTACTACTGCTACAGGAGAGGTTAGTGAATCGTCTTGGATTTGTGAAGATGTGAAGTTCACTTATTTAGGCAGGGGTTACACCATTGATTTAATTATCTTACCCCTGGCCTCTGTCAATTTGATTTTGGGGATGGATTGGTTGTCTCGGAACTGCGCAATGATTGATTGCTGCGGGAAGAGGTTGTTGCTATCTCACGAGAGGCCGTCTGTTTGTCCGTCTCTGTATTTGTCTGTAAGTCAAACTGTGAAAGCCTTGAAGGCTGGAGATTTGGGTTATGTCTTGTTGGGCGGATTGGTGGGTGATAAAAAGGAAGAGATTTCTGCTATTCCAGTTGTTAATGAGTTTGAGGATGTATTTCCGGATGAGATACCGGAATTCCCACCTGAGAGAGAGATTGAATTCTCGATTGATTTATTGCCTGGTGTGGGGCCGATCTCCTTGGCTCCATACCGGATGTCGCCACTTGAGTTGGCTGAGTTGAAGAAACACATTGAAGAACTGTCTGCGAAGAATTTTATTAGGCCGAGTGTGTCTCCGTGGGGAGCACCGGTGATATTTGTAAAGAAAAAGGATGGTAGCATGAGATTGTGCACTGACTACCGACAGCTGAATAAAGTGACTATTAAGAACCGGTACCCATTACCGCGTATTGATGATTTATTAGATCAGTTGAGGGGTGCCTGTGTATTTTCAAAGATTGATCTCCGGTCCGGATATCACCAGATTCGGATTAAACCGGAGGATGTACCTAAAACAGCTTTCCGATCCAGATATGGACATTTTGAGTATCAAGTGATTCCTTTTGGGCTTACTAATGCCCCGGCGGTGTTCATGGATTATATGAACCGCATTTTCAAACCGTTTTTGGACCAGTTTGTAATTGTTTTTATTGATGACATTTTGATCTACTCTAAGAGTAAGGAGGAGCACGTCGACCATTTGAGGACTGTGTTGCAGGTGTTGAAAGACAAGAAATTATATGCTAAACCGTCTAAGTGTGAATTCTGGTTGTCTGAGGTGCAATTTTTGGGTCATGTTATTTCTGCAAGCGGTGTTGCAGTGGATCCAAGCAAGATTGAAGCGGTAAGTGACTGGGAAAGACCTAAGACTGTGACTGAAATTAGAAGTTTTCTGGGGCTTGCTGGCTATTATCGCCGATTTATACAGGGATTTTCTGCAATGGTTCTACCGTTGACTCGATTGACACGAAAGGATACTCCTTTTGTGTGGACCCAGGAATGTGAGGACTGTTTTCTGCTACTGAAAGAGAAATTGACCACTGCTCCGGTGTTGACTCTACCTGATCCGGAGGGTGAGTTTGTATTATATTGTGATGCTTCTAAGAAAGGTTTAGGGAGCGTGCTGATGCAGGAAGGAAAAGTGATTGCATATGCGTCTAGGCAGTTAAGGCCACATGAAGAAAATTATCCGACGCATGACTTGGAATTGGCTGCTATTGTGTTTGCCTTGAAAATTTGGAGGCATTTTCTGTATGGGATGAAATTTGCTGTGTTCAGCGACCATAAAAGCTTGAAATATTTATTTGATCAGAAGGAGCTGAATATGAGGCAGCGTAGATGGGTTGAATTCTTGAAAGATTATGACTTTGAGCTGAAATACCACCCGGGAAAGGCCAATGTTGTGGCAGATGCATTGAGTAGGAAGTCTGTTAACTTATCTCATATGATGATGTGGGACAATGAAGTGATTGAGCAATTCCGTGATATGAAAATAACGGATTTCTTTGCAGGAAGAATGTGTGATATGGAGTTGACTCGGATTGAGAACGAGCTGCACGAGAAGATTAAAGAGACTCAGATTCGAAATGAAAGTATAAAGTATTTGAAAGGCCAGAGTGGCATATCTGTTAATGAACAGGGACTATTGTTATATCAGGGCAGGATTGTTGTGCCCAAGGAACTTGCAGAGCAAGTTATGACTGAGGCCCATAAGGGTCAATATGCTATCCACCCAGGTGCCACAAAAATGTACCAAGATTTGAAAGTTAAGTTCTGGTGGCCTGGGATGAAAAGGGATGTTGCCGAGTACGTGTCTAAGTGCTTGGTGTGTCAGAAAGTGAAAATAGAGCATCAGAAACCTGCTGGATTACTTCAGCCGCTGGATATACCTGAATGGAAATGGGAGAGTATTTCAATGGATTTTGTTGTGGGATTGCCGCGAACTCAAGCTGGTTATGATTCGATTTGGGTTATTGTGGACCGACTCACGAAGTCTGCACATTTTCTACCAGTACGAGTGGATTACACCACAGAGAAGTTGGCTACACTGTATGTAAAGGATATTGTTAGACTCCATGGGATACCGATTAGCATTGTGAGTGATCGGGACCCGAAGTTTACTTCACGATTTTGGGGAGCTTTGCAGCAGGCTTTTGGCACTCAGCTTCGACTGAGCACTGCTTATCACCCGCAGACTGATGGTCAGACTGAGAGGACCATACAGACACTTGAGGATATGCTGAGAGCTTGCACACTGGAACAGGGTAATGCTTGGGATAAGTACTTACCACTGGTGGAGTTTTCTTATAATAACAGTTTTCATTCCAGTCTGGGTATGGCACCATATGAGGTTTTGTATGGCAGGAGGTGTCGTACGCCCACTTGTTGGACTGAGGTAGGCGATAAAGAAAGATTTGGTCCGGATTTTGTGCAGGAAACGACAGTGCAAATTGAAATGATCAGAGAAAAATTGAAACAGGCACAGAATCGGCAGAAAAGCTACTATGACAATAAGCATAGACCGCTGGAATTTGAGGAAGGTGACCATGTATTTGTACGTTTGTCGCCGGTCACAGGTGTTGGCCGTGCGTTGGGTGTGAGGAAGCTGAGTCCACGGTTCATTGGGCCATATCAGATTATGAAAAGAGTAGGATTGGTGGCCTATCAGCTTGCCTTACCCCCGCAGTTATCTAATTTACATGATGTTTTTCATGTGTCGCAGTTGCGACGTTATGTTCCGGATGAATCACATGTGGTGATGCCGGATAATATTGAAATCAGGGAGAACTTGAAGACTCCCATTGGTCCTATTGCAGTTTTGGATCGCAGTGAAAAGCGATTGAGAAGTAAAGTGATTCCCATGCTGAAGATTCAGTGGGAAGGCCGCACACCTGAGGAGGCTACTTGGGAGCGGGAGGACGAGATTCTCCGGCTGTATCCTGAGTTAGCGAGCAGGTATGATTTAATTTTGCGGACAAAATTTCAAAAAGGTGGGGTGAATATAACACCTCAAATATTTAAATGTTTATTTTAATATTATATTGTGAAATGAAAGTTGGTGGATTAGTGAAAATCCAAGGTTTATGGCCAAAAGGGGCAAAAAGGGCAAAATGGTAATTTGCCAACCGTGTGACATGAGGCAAAAATACTGAGTTAGAGATTTCAAATGACAAAAGTAATGCTGGAAATGGAATCAGGGCGGAAAATTGAGTGAATAGGCAAATTTGGGAAAAATTGATGAATAGTGATTTTTAAGTGTTAAAATACTGTGATGTGAGTGTACCGATAGGTGTGAAATTTTTATCAATATTTTGGAGAAATAAAAATATGTCATGGACTGGAAAAATATTTAGATTAAGGAATTTGTGATCGGAAATTTTTATCGGAGTTAAAGTTAGATCGCGTGTGGGACCCGTGTGACCGAAGTCACTTGGCCCCACCTCCTTTTTCTTTCCTTCTTTCCTCATTTCTTCTTCACTTCTCGCGCGCACACACAGGGAGGAAAGAACAAAACACCATTTCTCACCATTTTCCATTTTTCCATTTCATCATTTCTCCACCGAATCGCTTGATTTTGGTGTTGAAATCTATCGTAAACAACCTTCCAAAGCCATTGGTAACACTTAGAAGCCTTGAATCCATCTCTTTGGCCGCGTTTTTGAGCAAACTCAGATTCGACCCATTAGTGTTTTTGGAGATTTCTTGGAGTTTTGATCTTCAAATGGTTTAGTGAAGCCTTGGTGGTGATCATACAACACATTGTAAGTATATTTGTGGTCTTTTGATGGTTGATTTCATAGATCTATGAATTTGTGTTCAAAGCTTTGATTTTAGATGTGTGATGATAGAGAGCCCAAATGGAAAAATGCTATTAGATGAAAAGGCCTTAGAATCATGTTTGTAAGCTAGAAATGCTATGTTAAATTTTGGTGAAAAATATAGGTTTTTAACTTAGAGGAATTTGAGGAATTTTCATGAAAAATGAGTTTTGGTGTAATTTGGATTTGATGATTGTTGTAGGGTGCCTCACACGGTTGGAATTGTGAAAAGTTGATTTGGAGCATACGTTTGGAACGGTATTGCTCGTGTTAAGGTAAACTCTTGGAACTTGGGTTTAATCCCTAGTGAGCTCCACCACACCTAGAGGAAGGTTGTGGTTGGATTATGTAGTTATGACATGGTGTGATTGTGTGCTTGTATGCATATTGCTTGTATTTTGTGAAAAATTGTTTGGTCACTGGCCAGTTGACGTGTGTTGGTTTGGACATCCGCTGGGTTCGTCCTACGGGAGAATGCCAGTTGGAGATGCCATGGTGTTGACTCTGGGAGCGACATCAGGATGATCCAAGCGGGGGACGTCCGCCGGATAGGGCTCATGAGGAGTTCCGGTTGGGTATTGCCATGGAGTCTTCTCAACCATGGGAGAGGCGCCAGGACTGTCTCGGGAGTTATATGATGGAGTCCTTGAACATGAATCCATGAGTGGATGTTCTTGGGTGTCTCCAGGTGGATGGTGATATTGTTTTACTTGCATATCATATTATGTCATTTTGATACATTTTAGTGAGCCATGGAGTGGAGAGAGCCTCTAGCTCCATTGGTTTACTGAGATATATCCGTATATCTCACCCCGTGTTTGGGGGACCACATTTCAGGTCACTATGAGCCGGGAGGAGCTTCGGGCAAGAAGCCCGTATAGTGGACGTTGGATTGGCATGCGGTGCATTGGGATTGCATGACCTTTTGGAGGAGTTTATGGAGTGCACATAGCATACCATTAGTATTTTGAGACTTAGGTCATGAACATATTGCATGATGTCATTTCCATGCTTTTGTTAGTGTTCATGGTCATATGCTAAGTCTTGTTTATGTTTTATTATTCATGGCTTGGATAACTGTATATTTTGAGTGAGCATGGGACTTGTCCATTGCCACATTCATAGCCTTGAAGTCTTGATGAGTAATGTTGTAAAAATGGTCCATATTTGCATGTAAATGGCCATTATTGAGAACCTTGTAAATGATGTTTAAACTTAAGGAAAATGCATGATGGAAGGGCCTAGAGCCTACATTAGGACATGATTATGTGTTATGTGGAGTACCAAGGGGTTAGGGATGGATTACACACCTTTTTTGGGGTTTAAAATGCTGTAATCTGTCATTTTGCTGCATAGTAATCGATTACCCAAGGCATGGTAATCGATTACCATGCAACAGGGGACGAAAAATTGGCTACTGTCTGCACTGGTAATCGATTACTGGCCTTTGGTAATCGATTACCATGTGAGGTAATCGATTACCCAAAGATGGTAATCGATTACCAGAACAGAGGATGAAGAATTTTGGCTACTGCCTCATTTTTGACAGGTGGTAATCGATTACCACCCACTGGTAATCGATTACCACAGTGTAAATTTTGAAAATTCAGGTTTTTCTAGACTAAAAGAAAGGGGCTTAACTTGATGGGTAGAACTCCAAATGATACGTGGTTTGAAACCACGCGTAGATAACCTAAAGGACTACAACTTGGTAAAGGATAAGAGTAAGGTGGTGAGATTAAATGAATTGAATAAGAAGAAGGATTTATGATGTTAGAAAAATGTATGATTCCGCAAATTGCATTTACAATTATAGTGAGGTTTTAATTGATTACGGAAGATGTATTGATGTAAAAGAAAAGGAATATATTAAAAGAAAAATTTGCCCGTAATTTAATTAACCTAATCACTGTGATTGTAACTGCGCTTAATATCATAATCAATGTTAACAATACCAGTGTACAACGGGCTGTTACAAGCTCAGATATTGGCTTTATACACTACTATTTTATATATATTTATGGGATAAGATATTGTAACAACCAAATAATGTTACTACCATATCTTAACCGTTGATCTCCGCCAATCAACAGTTATCATTTATTGTGAATTAATAATTAATTAATGAGTTTGATTTGAAATATGATAACCGTTAATTGGCGGAAATCAACGGTTAAGATTTGGTCGTAACATTGTGCGTAACATTATTTGTGTGTCACAATATCCTATCCCTATATATATATATATATATATATATACATATATATATATTTACTACTAATTTATAGTTTTTTATTATTATATTAATTTATTATTATTATAAATTATATATCATTTTATTGATGTAACCTCATCTTATAACTGTCTCCATTTAATTAATAATTAATTAAATCTAGTGAAATTTCTTAGTATGGGTATAAAGGTGGCAAAACAGGAAGAAAGAACATTGGTCAATTTCATGTTTCTTTCCAGTGGAGGCAGCATCAACCATCTCTCGTCATTTACATTGTCCTCATTAGAGCTTCTGTCAGAATCAATCTCTGAGTTATACTCTCAACGGAGACATGACTTGCAGAGTTAATAAAATAGCCCAAGAAAAAAAAAACTATTATCATACATATACTAGCATGAAATTGAAGGTTCTACTATGCATAAATTAAAAGCCTAAATAGTCATGTCAAGTAAACACCTTATTTTGTTCAGAATATGAAGAGGAATCATTTGAAATAATTTTCCCCTTATTCTTTGGCTCCTCAGCGACCTCGTCTATCTTTTGCCTCTTTGATCTCACTTGGTTATCATCTTCATCCTCACGCACCCTTTTTTCTACATAAATTTAATTTTTTTTTAAATAGGAATTTTAAAAGGTTAGAAAGGAAGAGTACAGAAACTAAGAAGCCATTGGAGAAGAACCCATATGAACAAAGAAACACCGAAACAAAATGGTACCGTTTGAGAGAGGTGGAATTGCAATTGCAGTTGCACCATCCTACAAGGCAATGAAAAAGAGTTTAGTTATAGTTATAGTTAGTACAAGCGACAATGAGAATTGAGAGAAAAGAATTCGGAAAATAGAGACATTGGTATCTGATTCGTTGGTCATTTTTGATTTTGATGAAAGAGATAGCATATCTGATTCGTTGGTCATTTTTGATTTTGGTGAAAGAGATAGCAGAGGAGAAGAAGGGTAGATGAGAAATGTTAGAAGTGAATTGGTTTGGCTAGGCTAGACCTCTATTTATAGTTGAAGTTTTGGGCTTAGATATGGGCTTCATGCAATTATTTCCTTATTCTTCATTGATGTATCTAGCTCAGATATTGGCTTTATACACTATTATTTTATATATATTTATAGGATAAGATATTGTAACAACCAAATAATGTTACTACCATATCTTAACCGTTGATCTCCGCCAATCAACAGTTATCATTTATTGTGAATTAATAATTAATTAATGAGTTTGATTTGAAATATGATAACCGTTAATTGGCGGAAATCAACGGTTAAGATTTGGTCGTAACATTGTGCGTAACATTATTTGTGTGTCACAATATAATATCACTATATATATATATACATATATATATATATATATATATATATATATACATATATATATATTTACTACTAATTTATAGTTTTTTATTATTATATTAATTTATTATTATTATAATTATATACATTTTATTGATGTAACCTCATCTTATCACTGTCTCCATTTAATTAATAATTAATTAAATCTAGTGAAATTTCTTAGTATGGGTATAAAGGTGGCAAAACAGGAAGAAAGAACATTGGTCAATTTCATGTTTCTTTCCAGTGGAGGCAACATCAACCATCTCTCGTCATTTACATTGTCCTCATTAGAGCTTCTGTCAGAATCAATCTCTGAGTTATACTCTCAACGGAGACATGACTTGCAGAGTTAATAAAATAGCCCAAGAAAAAAAAAACTATTATCATACATACACTAGCATGAAATTGAAGGTTCTACTATGCATAAATTAAAAGCCTAAATAGTCATGTCAAGTAAACACCTTATTTTGTTCAGAATATGAAGAGGAATCATTTGAAATAATTTTCCCCTTATTCTTTGGCTCCTCAGCGACCTCGTCTATCTTTTGCCTCTTTGATCTCACTTGGTTATCATCTTCATCCTCACGCACCCCTTTTTCTACATAAATTTATTTTTTTTTAAATAGGAATTTTAAAAGGTTACAAAGGAAGAGTACAGAAACTAAGAAGCCATTGGAGAAGAACCCATATGAACAAAGAAACACCGAAACAAAACGGTACCGTTTGAGAGAGGTGGAATTGCAATTGCAGTTGCACCATCCTACAAGGCAATGAAAAAGAGTTTAGTTATAGTTATAGTTAGTACAAGCGACAATGAGAATTGAGAGAAAAGAATTCGGAAAATAGAGACATTGGTATCTGATTCGTTGGTCATTTTTGATTTTGATGAAAGAGATAGCATATCTGATTCGTTGGTTATTTTTGATTTTGGTGAAAGAGATAGCAGAGGAGAAGAAGAGTAGATGAGAAATGTTAGAAGTGAATTGGTTTGGCTAGGCTAGGCCTCTATTTATAGTTGAAGTTTTGGGCTTAGATATGGGCTTCGTGCAATTATTTCCTTATTCTTCATTGATGTATCTAGCTCAGATATTGGCTTTATACACTATTATTTTATATTTATTTATGGGATAAGATATTGTAACAACCAAATAATGTTACTACCATATCTTAACCGTTGATCTCCGCCAATCAACAGTTATCATTTATTGTGAATTAATAATTAATTAATGAGTTCGATTTGAAAAATGATAACCGAATTAATTAAAGAGTTTGTTGAATTCCACTTAATCAAGGTTAATAAAATTTTAAATTTTAAATTGCAAAAATAATGAACAAATATTTTAATCAAATATATTATTTTTATACATTCAAACCATAGGTCGGGTTATTTCGAGTAATTAGAAAACATTTTTAATTTTTTTAAAATTGTAAATTTTAGAATTACAGTGAATCAAGGTTAAAAAAATTCCAAATTTTAAATTTTAAAAATAAGTACGAAATCTATACGTTGGGATTTTGTTAATTAGTACGAAATATGTTTTTTTTGGAAAACAAAAGTAAATTTTTGAATACCTTAGTGATGTTTGTTGAAAATGTAAAGAATGAAAAGGGTTTAGGGAATATCAAAAATGGTGTTAGTGAAAAATAAAATTTTAAAATTTAAGATTTAAAAAATCAGAACTGAAAGTTTGAATTCCATTTATTTTCTTTTTTTTTTATATTTAAATTTAAATTGTAGGGTTGGATGTGTTTAGTATTTAAAATTGCGTTTTTTATGGAAAAAATAGAATTTTGTTGAATTCCAATTAATCAAGGTTAATAAAAATTCAAATTTTAAACTGCAAAAATAAGGAACAAATATTTTAATCAAATATATTATTTTTATACATTCAAATCGTAGGTTGGGTTATTTCGAGTAATTAGAAAATATTTTTAATTTTTCAAAAATTGTAAATTTTTGAATTACAGTGAATCAAGGTTAAAAAAATCCAAATTTCAATATATAAAAATAAGTACGAAATTTGTATGTTGGGATTGTGTTGACGAGTACGAAATATTTTTTTTTTTAGGAAACAAAAGTAAATTTTTGAAAAACTCAGTGATGTTTGTTGAAAATATAGAGAAGGAAAATGGTTTAGGGAATATCAAAATGGGTGTTAGTGAAAAATTAAATCTTAAATTTTAAAAAATTAGAACCGAAAGTTTGAATTCCATTTATTTTATTTTTTTAGATTTGAATTTAAATTGTAGGGTTGGATGTTTTTAGTATTTAAAATTGCGTTTTTTATGGAAAAAAATAGAAATTTGTTGAATTCCACTCAATCAAGGTTAATAAAAATTCAAATTTTAAACTGCAAAAATAAGGAACAAATATTTTAATCAAATTTATTATTTTTATACATTCAAACCGTAGGTTGGGTTATTTCGAGTAATTAGAAAAAAAAATTAATTTTTCAAAAATTGCAAATTTTTGAATTACAGTGAATCAAGGTTAAAAAAAATTCAAATTTAAAAATTTAAAAATAAGTACGAAATTTATAGGTTGAAATTTTGATGATTTATTGTGTCAATTGTGGTGCTAGGATTGAGCTTTGTGAACCCACTTTGAGTGACCAACCATTGGAGGAAGCCATAGAAATTGACTAGCTCATTTGGATTGGTAAGTTCATGCCTTAATTATGGTGTGAATTTGATTGTTTGGTTGATGTTCATTGACTAGTGTGGATTGGTTGTTGGGTACCCTTGTGTAGGTTGTTTGGTACCCTTGTGTAGGTGAGTATCTGTAAGATTGCTGATTGACAAGATAGCCTGATTGATTGTGCAAATTGGTGGTGAACAAAGGTTGAATTGAAGCAAATTGAGATAAGCCTTCGGACCTTGGGAATTTATCTCTTTATTGTTCCACCAAGCCCTGAATGGGTAGTGGTTGTTGCTAGCGTATGTAAATGCAATAAAGTAGTCTAATACTTTGACATACGTATGTATATGCACTGGGTGTGGCATAGGGTGGTGTTTCCCTATGTTTTGTATGTTGCTTGACGATGCGTAATTCATACTTGGTAATTTAGCTGACCATTAGGAGTATATGCATCTGATATAGTTAGGACCAATGGCGGACGCATAAATTATTGTTTATGTGTGCACATTTAATGATGGGGGTTCGGGGGCAGTGCCCCCAAAATTTTTTTTATAATTTTTTTTAAATGCATTAAAAAACAAAAAATATAAATAGGAAAAAAAAACCTCAACTTAACATAAATCATTATTCCCAAGACCTTTTTTTTATTAAGCTGATTTGTTGTATGGCATCATAAAATATATGTCATCCGATTTCATTTCATCATATTCCATTTATTTCCATTCTATCTTTCATTATATATCCAAGCAAAGTCTAATTTAATCAACATCATACTTTACCACTATACTTAAAAACAAAAATTCTAAAATTCCTGTCCGCAAGTGCAGACACCTGCTACCAAGCAGGTCCGCCTCTGCTTAGGACAAGATGAAAGTTCGAAGGATATCTCTTAGAGATGTTTGACACACTACATGGATATATATTTACTACATTATTTAATATTATGCTATTATACTGTGAGTGAACTATCGGGTAGAGAGATGCTCCAAACATACAAACATACACAATCAGAGTTCCCTCACAAAACTGCTCTGATACCATAAAATGTAACAGCCCGTTATGTACCGGTATTGTTAACATTGATTATGATATTAAGCGCAGTTACAATCACAGTAATTGAGTTAATTAAATTACGGGAAACTTTTTTCTTTTAACACTTTCCTTTTAGTAAACAATAACCTTTTCCGTAATCAATTAAGACAACACTATAATTGTAAATGCAATTCGCGGAATCAATCATTTTACTAACATCTCTAATCTTTCTTTTCACTCAATTCATTTAAACTTATCATGTTACTCTCACATCTTACCATGTTATAGTGCTTTACATTAGCTACGCGTGGTTTCAAACCGCGCACCATTTGGAGTTCTACAGACTAAGTTAAGCCCTTTTCTTTTAGTCTAGAAAAACATGATTTTCCAATTTTACACTATGGTAATCGATTACCAAGGGGGTGGTAATCGATTACCAAGGTATCAAAATGAGGCAATAGCCAATTTTTCAATCCCCTGTTCTCCGGTAATCGATTACCAAGATTGGGTAATCGATTACTCCACTAGGTAATCGATTACCAAGACTCTGGTAATCGATTACCAGGCAGACAGTAGCAAGAATTTCGTCCCCTGTTGCATGGTAATCGATTACCATGCTTGGGTAATCGATTACTATGCAGTAAAAATGACAGATGACAGCTTTTTAAGTCCAAAAAGAGTTGTGTAATCCATCCCTAACACCTTAATACTCCACACAAACCTTACACATACCCTAATGTAGGCTCTAGGCCCTTCCATCATGCATTTTCATTAAAAAATGCATCAATTACAAAGTCCTTAAGTTAATGGCCATTTTACAACAAGAATCGACCATTTACAACATAATGTGACAAGGCCTCAATTACAATAAATGTGGCAATGGACAAGTCCCATGCTCACTCAAAAGATACAATTCATCCAAGGCATGAATATACAGTAATAAACAAGACTTAGAAAGTAATCATGAACACTACAAAAGCATGGAAATAACATCATGCAATATGTTCATGATCTAAGTCTCAAAATACTAAATGGCATGCTATGTGCACTCCAAAGTCTCCTCCAAAATATCATGCAAGCTCAATGCACCACAAGCAATCCGTTGTCCACTAAGCGGGCTTCTTGCCCGAAGCTCCTCCCGGCTCATAATGCCCTGAAATGTGGTCCCCCAAACACGGGGTGAGATATACAAATATATCTCAGTAAACCAAGGGTACTAGAGGCTTTCTCCACCCCATGGCTCACTCAATGTGCAAATATAACATCATATAATATGCATGACATACAATATTACCAACAACTGGAGACAAACCGAGAACATCCATAATTGGATTTACGTTCAAGGACTCCATCATATAACTCCCGAGACCTTCCTGGCGCCTCTCCCATGGTTGAGAAGACTCCATGGCAAAACCCAACTGGAACTCCTCATGAGCCCTATCCAGCGGAAGTCCCACGTTTGGATCATCCTGGTGCCGCTCCCAGAGTCGGCCCCACGGCAAAACCTAACTGGAATCCCCAGCGGATGTCCAAACCAACACACATCAACTGGCCAGTGACCAAACAATTTCACACATAACAAGCAATATGGCATGAAAGCACATAATCACACAATGCTATAAACACAAAATCCAACCACAACCTTCCACTAGGTGTGGTGGAGCACACAAGGGATTAAACCCCAGTTCCAAGGGTTTACCTCAACACTAACTGTCACGTTCCACACGTACACTTCCAATCAATCT
>JAVKPL010003069.1:0-190773 GCA_032173675.1 Gastrolobium villosum
ATAAAAGAAACCATTAGGATTGCCAATGTGTCAAATGGGTCCAACACTTTTGGTTGATCCATTTAACCCGTCATAAATGACAAGTTGGGTTGAGGATGAACCCGCCCCATTTAAGGGCGGGTCAAAACAGGTTCAACCCGTTACGATGCATTCGTCGAGTTTTTTTATTTTATTTTTTAATTTAAAAAAATTAATTGATAATACATTTTATACTTCTTTGTCTTCATTTTATACCTTTTATATCTATGGGGAGTATAATATTTATTTTAAGAAAAATCACCTTTTTAATATATTGACAAGTCGGAGAGGCGAGTCTTGGTTGAAATTTTCAACCCATTTACAAAAATGAGGCGGGAAGGTTGGGTTATACCTCTGAGAGGTCTGGGAAGTGGGATTGTAGGTTCAAATCTCAATAACATCATTGTACTCAAAATAAAGGGAGGTATAAGAAACATGATAAAAAAATGAACTAATTAGAACATAAGAATATAAATTGGTCAAACCCTCCACAATGTTAATAAATTTTCTTCTTTCTGTTTTAAGTCAATGTTAATAAATTTCCCTAAACCCTAAACATAACATAAGAAAATCTTCAACCCACTCATTAAGGGTGTTAAACGAACCAGGGGCCTTTTAGGGATCTTTAACTCGGCTCGTGAAGACTTGAGCTTACATGTCTAAAATTGGTTGTTGGAACTATGCTTAGACTTGTATTAAAGCTCGTTTAATAAAAATGCCTCAAGTTCCAATTCAAAAACTCGTCCTTAGAGCCTCTCAAGCTAGCTTTGTATACTAACTTTTATTTTTATTTTATATTTTTTATTATTCATAATAGCCATCTCTCTCTCCTTAACCCATTTCACCCCATTTTATTGGTTAAACATACTTTTTGAATGATTTTATTCTATATTATGCTTTTTGGATATACATTGAATTAGTGAATCTTTGTGAAATTATTAGTGTTGTGGATCATATATTTTGTTTGAATAAATTTTTGTTGTTTTATTTTTTTAAACAGGCTGAACAAGACTTTTATTTTTTATAAATAAGTCAGGTCATAGACCGATAATTATTCATAATAGGTAACAAGCTATGTCAGGCTAACATAATTAAATACAGACTTAACTTTTAAATACTAACACTCAGCTCGGCTCGATTCGCTAACACCCCTACCACTCATCATGGGTCAACGAATCCCGCCCCATGGTGATTTTAAAACGGGACAGCGCAAGGCGGTCCGTTTACAGAAACCAACCAAGTTTTTTGAAGTTTAGAACATAGAGTTCTTATTTTTTTTTTCTCGTAAGTAATAACAATATTCTAACCTACGGGGTGTTGCTAACATATCTGAGATGACATCAAATATTATTAATTCAGTTAAATGTATGACGAACTGTATCATTTCTTTTTAGTGATTAAATTAAGGGATCATTATTTTTTATATAGTAGATAATTTTATTTTTTACACATACTGCTGGGAAATAAACACCAATTACTCCTTCCAGGACCTGTTTAGAATGGTTTCCAACAAGCAAAATAAATGTTCTAATGACAACTATGCATGAACCAAAAATACCAAGCAACACAAGTCAATTTTAATGGTTCCACTCAATGTGAGGCGTAAAAACCACGGGACCGATTTCGGAGTCCACCCAAATTCTCCACTATCAACAAAGTGAGATTACAAATGGTTCCAAAGCAATTACAATCAGCTATAGTACCATCAAAATAACTTCACAACTAGTTGTACCAAAAAATGCAAGAGACATACATATATGACCAAGCTTCTGTCCGAAATTAATCTAAAATAACATAAGCGTCTACTCCCAAGTCGCAACGGTCAGATTAAAGAACAACAAGAGAGGAACACACTAACCAATTTTGAGGATAATGGCACGGTAGACCAAAGAGAAACCTCTCTCTGAACTTCACTGCCCAGAACAGAGCAGAAAAACGATGGCCTCTGTTTGGAGCTGAATAATTCCCTCTTGACAGCTCCAATCGCAAAACTGAACGGTCAAACTCTAGTACAGTGTGTTGTAAACATTGTACCGAAATTTCAGCTCAGATCAACGGTTCATTTAGGAGAGATGAATCTCGCAACCTTGCTGCCTTCTGCAGAACTTTGCACACAACCACTTCGGTTTGCAATTTTCTGCTGTTGATGCAGATCTCCGATCAAGATTCTGACTGGTAGGAATGAAGAGACACGAGTTGAGAAGGTGTTGAAAAAATTTCAGCTCAATCGGACCACAAACAAATGAGATATCACAGAATCTTCAGACCCTACTCCTCCCACTCTTCACCTGCGAATTTTCTGAAGTTGGTGGCTGGTCTCTCCCTTCCTTCTTCTTTTCAGAAATGCTCTCCTCACACACTCAAATGGCTACTAAGCATACTACACAAAGGAACCCTAGATGTGCATTTCTTATTGGGCTGGACATTTGACCTTTTAATTGGTAGAGGCCCAACACATACATACATGCAGGGGCAAAGACAGGGGGGAGGCTAGGGTGGGCGGCCGCCCCTCTCCCCCTCCAAAAAAATTTAATGCAGTTGAAGGCCAAATATAGTATTGTTAGTACTATTATATGTGCTTCTTTTGGAAGTTCTGATTTGAAATCCAAGTTGAAATCTACCTCCACTTCATCTAATGTATATGTGTTATGTGTAACCTTTTCCGCATTTTTTATTTGATGTTCATATGCTATGTTTTGGTTAATGAAAGCTTTGACCTTTTTGTCTTTGCTCTTTTTTCATTTGCATGGTTGTGTTTCTCTTTGTGTAGTGATTTCATATAGAGAAAATGAGTTTGCTCTAACTTCAAAGATTCACTTTTTGGGGCAAGTTGGTTGCAGTCTTTTATTTTATTTTAAAAAAAATATAGTTAAAAGTATTGTTTTAGTTAAGACATTTTTTTTAATTATTGCTTTAAACTACTTTTTATATCTGTTGGATCCGACCCAAAGTACATTTTTTTAGTCTTCCAAATGTTGTCAAATGTTATTATTTTGGTAAGAAATTATCTAAATGAGTTTCTACGAGGTCAATAGGTAAAATAAATAGTTATATTATGCAAGATAAAAAATTAATTTTCACCCCCTCCCCTCTATTCCTGACTCCGCCACTCCATAAAAGTGTACGTAATCCATATTATTATTATTTTCTCTCTTCTTTTTATATAGTCCCACGTAAGTCTCACATATTTTTATATATGTATAAGAAATACAATTATCTCATATTAAATCAATTAAATAAATGATTAATTAAATTTAACAATTATTAATAAATGATTAATTTATGGGAAAAGTGTTTATCATTTTAAATGACACAACTTATATCCTTTCACTCTCACCAAGAAGTGAGACCCACACCTTTATTTTTTTTGTCAATTCTCTCTCCTTCTTTATCTATCTTTTTCTCTCTCTTAAATGACATAACTTTATTTCTTTTAAAATGACAGACTTTACCGTTAATTTATATGTACCCTACTCTTGTTGAGTGATACATTGGAACCCAAAATTCGTTGCGAAACCTTGAGACAGTGAGTGTGTGGATTCCGCTCCCATCCCAAAAAAAAAAAAAAAAAAAAAAAAACTAATATGGAACTTTCGACTCACACTTAAATTTTGCAACATTATTCACTTAAAGTCTGAGCCCTAACAACATAGAACATACTCGCCTTCAAGATCAAAGCCAATCCAAATCATTGACTCTAATATTATTATTGAGGGATACGGGAGGAGTTAAAAACGCTTTACAAGAGATGATTCTATTAATAATAAGAGGCTATTTGAATCCTCTTATTTTCAAGTTGGAAGTTATTTATAAGCTAAAGTTAAAAAAAAGAAACTAAAAGTTGTTTGGTAATTGCATAAAAAATTTAGCTTAAAAATTACTTAAAAGCACATATTTCAAGAAAATTATCTCTCTCTATCTTTATAACTCTTCATTTAAAAAAAAATCACATAATTCAAGAAAAATAGATAAGAGCTTAAAAAAAAACTCCTCCTACGAATTTTTAGTTTTCAACTTTTTTCTTCATTATAAAAAAAAGAGTTTTTCAGTATAAGAGCTTTTTCCAAAATCCATTTGGCCTAGCTTATGCTTATAAGTAGCTTCTGACTTAAAAAAGAGATATCCAAATAGGCACTAATCAACAAATAATGATAAATAAACTCCAAACGACACCTCAACTCAAAATATTAAAGCAATAAATTAGGTCTTTTCTACTTGTATAATTCTTACACCCATGACGAGAAGAGTAGAGCGTCCCTTCGTAATATCACTACCCACTACGTCATAAAAATTACTATCTTCTCAATTTCATTTAATTTTTCTTATAGTGTAGTAATAATTAGTATAAACCGAAACGCGAACCTCACCCCTTCTCCAAAGTAGAGGTGGCAATTTGGATTGACCCGCCCCGCCCCGCCACCAACCCGCCAAAAACGGGGCGGGGCGGGTTGACCCGCCAAAAAATATGGGTTGGAATAACGAACCCACCCCGGTTTATGGTGGGTTGGCGGGTCAACCCACCAACCCGCCAATTAAAAAAAACTAATTAAAATTCAAAAAATAAATTATATTTTATGAATTTTCTAATATTATTTTATTTTATTTCACACTTCTCTATATTTTTTTTTTCTTAAATGTATACTAATATTTGTCAAACATTATTTAGGAACTTATATATAGATAACATTTATCATGAATAAAATTATTATTCTTTAATTTTTCTAAGAAGTACTAAGATAAAAAAAAAAATTGGATATCACAAAAAATTAAGGAATAATGAAATACTACCTAATTGTAAAAAAAAAATAAAAATAAAAAAATTATAATCCCTAAATGTTCACATAGCTTTGGGTGAGGTGGGTTGGTGCTGAAGATTATAAATTGCCTATTTTAGTACACTTGCGAACCGAAGGAAGGAATTTGACCTCTGACTAAGGAAAACAAAAAAATAAATCGAATCTGCCATTTACACTAAATCGACGTGGCTAACGTACGATGCTATTATTCCTAATACATGCCAGTTTAAAAAAGAAAAAAACCTTGAGGCTGCACAGTTTGAAGTGAGTGACCGGTCAAGATTGGTTTATGTTGTATATATGCAAATCAGCATGAGTAACCTTGTAGCGCTGGCTCAAGTAGTCCCGGTAATAAGCATGGATGTAAAATCTTAAAGGACTGCTAGAAAGACACATTTTTATTTTTTAATTTTGTAGCAGGTTATATTTATAAATTTTTTTTTGTTTAAAATCTCTTACAAATTTATTTATATACTTCGGAAAATACATTCCTTTATTTATGTACTCTCTAAAATACATAAATAAATTTATATATAGAGTAAACATCCTTTTTGGGCCAACTATATCTAGGCAAATTTTTTTAATGCAATAAAAAAATACCAAATTGGTCCCTAAAATTATGAAAAATGGCCACTTTAGTCCTTCTATCAATTGTGATAAGTACTCCTTGGTCATTTTTTCATCATTTTATGGACAAATTTGGTCCTTTTTTATTGCTATGGACTAAAAAAGATTTCATGGATATTGCTAGGGACTAAAAAGGGTTTTGACTCTTATAAATATAAGATTCTTGATTCCTAAATGTTCACATAGCTTTGGGTGAACTGCTCAGATTATAAATTGCCTATTTTATTTTTAGTACACTTGCGAACCGAAGGAAGGAATTTGACTCTGATAAGTGATATCAACTTCCTAAGTCCTAACAAAAAATATGTTGTCAAATCAAACTGCAGTCTTGGCTTACTTGGGAGGATTACTATCTGATTTGCAAGTTGTCAAGCACTCCACTAGACAATCATGACCAGGCTCCAAAAAATATGCAATCTGTAAATCGAAACAATATAAGAGTGAGCGAATGACAATTAAATTTTACAACTTTTACATGTTTAAAATGATAGAAAAAGGTGCATAATCAAGGAAAATACTAAAAATCCAAGTTGGGCCAACTATTCAGGCAAATAATGATATTGAGAATATTCAATTGACAAAAGGAAAAATTCAAGAAAAAATAAATTAAGTCTATGGTTATACGATAGGAATTGATCGGTTTCAGAGTACTATATGTCATGTTGATTCCTGGTAGTTTGGGAACAGCAGACATAAGTCAATCAAGAGTTTTTTGGGTCCTGATGACTATAGCCCATATATAGTTTGTCCTTGTCCATCTGAATTTCGTTACTAGCAGAAAGAATTACAAGCTGTTACTTGAAATATTGATTTTAGTGTTAACGTCAATGGCCAAACAAGTACATGTAAGCAGCAAATTAGAAAATTCAAACAAGGAACCAACTGGGCCTTCAGAGATAGCCTAAACTGAAATAATACTTAATAATGTAATATGGCTTCGCAATGAAGTCAAAAAAAAAAAAGGAAATTGGGCTTACAGAATATCTCTCTTGACCATTTCCAATAACTGTGCAACGTAGACCTGAGTATAAACGCAAAGCAAGTTGTTGATTGCGGAGTGAACAAAATTCAAATAAAAAAGATGCACGGATAAAAGCTAAGTTCAAGAAAAGCTATCAACTCAAATAATATTGATAGGTGATAATACATTAATGGATTTATCTCTGATATCATGTAAGAAGTCAATTTAATCTAAAATAAGTAAGTTGTTAGGTGAGGCTACTTTAATGATTTATATATCTCTAACAAATATCTTTATTTCACGGTGGATTAACCCAAATAAAAAAAACAGCAATGTATATTAGCATCAACAATATCTTAGATTAATCAGGATTTGTGGTTAATCAACCCAAATAAAAAGATTGAGAGAAAAGAAGGGAACAAAAATTAAAACTTAGAAAGAAAAAAACAATAGAATACAAATAAGTTGTAAATAAGGTAGATAAGAAACAAAATTAGAATAAATAAATTAGAGAACAAATAAATAAATAAAAGAAAATATAGCAAAAAGTAGCAACATAATGTTAAAAAAAATTGCACGAGGAAAGGTTTCTCACTTGAAAACACAGTTGCTCCAGCGCTCCAGCATGTCTCCAAGATTCACTATAAATGCTCTATCAACAAAAAATAAGAGAAATAATGTAAATAGTTCAGGGGATCGACATGATTCAAAAGGCATTGTAGCGAACTGCTTGTTTTTTGCAGTCAATTGTGTTCGACACTTGATAACATGAAGCTCAGAAAATGGATTAAAATTTTGGAAATATATTAGCTTAGGCAGATGATATAATTTTACTCAGGTCAAATTGTTTTGTTGAGTGTTGTGATACAGTCAAATGAAATTCCATCAATTCTTCCGTGATTCCCATTGTATATATTGATATAATCATATAAATGATAGCCGGTTAGCCTAGCTATGACATTAGGATTAAAAAAATTATGTAAAATAAGAAAATATCAATGGAAGAAGGGGTGCATTAGCAAATTTTCAGAAATTACTCATAAGCTAAAAGGTCAGAGTTAAGAAGAAAAGAGAAATCTCAATAATGCATATCATGCAAGTGGCAACCTCCTTAGTTGCCTTATTAACCTATAGAAGTTACAGCACAATAGGATATAACAAACCCCTTCAATGGTGCCACGTCCTCCCATATCTGAGGTTTAGTATCCTTATCCTTACATATCTGCAAACAAAAATGTTAATGTCTTCAATTAATTAGTGAAATATTTATAATATAAGCAGATATATCAGTTGCCTTCTTACTTGAAGACCTGGAACATCATCTGTTGCTAACAGAGTAATCAAACCATAGTCAGTATGAGCTCCAGCTCCATATAATCCTTGTGAGGGATCCGAGATTTGATCTTCGTGGCATAATAACAAGAATGATTTAGGAAAACTACTGTATAAGTTATTTAGTTCGTAAATCTACAAGGTATGAGCCACCAACCAAGACTACTCGTTCAATACCTTGATAGCGTAGCAAGCGCGTAATTGCAATGGGCTCTCCCAGAATTTCTGGCTTATAAAAAAAATTAGCATCCAAACCAAGTGCAAGGGCTATTATCTTTGCAACTTCTTTCCCCACTTTTCTTGATATCCCATAGAATAACAAACAAACAATAAACATGATTTTCCTTTGCATTGCTAAATAATTGTCATATTAGAGAATTTCAGTCCAAATGAAAAACCAATGTAGTTAAAGATGATCTATTATATTTTTCTATAAATGAAAGGAGCATCAACATTTATATGAAGGGAAATATTACTCTCATTTCACATAAGGTATCTTCTCTCATGTTCACTCACTTTGATTTTCGTACCTCATCTTTTTTCTTTTTTCTTGTAATGGTGGGACTCACTTATTTTCTCTATATAACATAAGATAAATATCTTATGTGAAACGAGATTAATAAAACCCTTATATGAAAATAAAGAAGAGAAAACAAGCTAGTTCCATTAACAGGGAAATTAGACAGGTTCAAACATCAAACTGGAGACGCTGAGCAGAAAATTATCAAAACCCAGTAGTAATATTGAAAAGTATTACAGATAAAAACAACTTCACAAAAACTTACAATGCCTCGCGTTGGAATTTTTCCATAGTGTCCCTCCACCCTGGCAGAACATCTAAAATGCAACAAAAATTGATGAGTTATTTAAGTGAAAACCAAAGTAGAATTCAGATTTTCTTCTTCAAAAGTCTCAAAGTTTATAAATTTGACACAGTTACCTGATGCAGGCCATACGTTTGGCCCATAAAAAGGTTTTTGCGATTCTGGGTCATCATCAGCCACTTCAACTCCAATATAATACCCCTCTTTGTAATCTCCTAGTTAACCCAACACAGCGAAGGGAAAAGACTACCATGGTTCAGGAAGAAGAAGTAGAAGAGAAGAAACATAAACATGAAAGATGAAAGAGTGTATGCATACCGTGAATTTGGTTTTCAGGATCAAGGATTTCATCAAGAACAGGGGTATAGCCCCTATGCTTTTCATTCCTGAGAAGCTTCATCTTTTGGTTGAGCGGAAGAGTGAACAGTTTATTGCTTTGAGCAAAAACCTCGTCCATCAAGTCCTGACTTATTCCATGATTGACAAGGTAGAAAAACCCAGAATCGGTGCAAGCCTTTTTCACCACATGGAACAAATTGAAGTTGAGAATTGAAGCAAAAACAAAAACAGGAAAACAAAAAAAAAACAAAATCCTAGTTCTCTAACAGAGCATAGGTAAGGGGAAATATGTTACCTGTTTGAGCAAATTAACGGATTGGTTTATGTTAGGATTGGAGAGGTCTATACAATTGAGAACTGCTTTAGGGGATTCTCCTTCTGCGCTCTGTTTTTCCATTCTGGAACAATTGAATAATAAGGAGGATTTCACCTAAAAACAATAGCTTTCGTGTTCACTTGTACTGATTGTAATTAACTCATTATTATTTATGAAAGTTTTGTTAATTTTCTTTTTTTATCTCTCTCTCTCGAAACAAATAAGTAGTTGCAAACGTGTACATGAAATGAAGTGGGGTATAGCAGTTGAATTTGAACGGCTTACTGCATTGCGTATGCGTTTTTTGCGAGTTAGCGATTAATGTGTTGTCTTTCTCTGCTATCGATGAGGAAACTGGAAAGTGTTCAATTGAAATTTGAATCTCGCACCCGTTTGCTCTTTTCTCCTTTCGATTTGAAATGAAGAGCGTTATCTGCGATTTTTTTGTGATTTCTGTTTAGATTAAAATCTGTGCAACTGATCATGTACAATAACAGGACGGATCGCGGCTTCGAAATTTGCGACTTTCAGAATTATTTCAGCACTCATTTATTAATGGAATAATGGTAATTCCAATAACTTATTACGTACTAATTATACAATAATATTTTGAATATTTATAATAAAATCAAAACCATCATAATATATTGGATTTATCATCTATCATTTAACATGATCATAAAAATTTTCCTACACACACAACATTTTATGGGGCCCGCAGCAAAAAAAAACTCTGACACGCCAAACGAATCTCTATAACGTAACACAATAACTTTTCCTACAACATAACTCTTATAAAATCCTAATATATTTTAGCAATTTCCTTCCTTTTAGTGTGAACATTACATGTAGTGAATAATAGTTTCTTATTTTTATTTTAGAACAAAAATATTAAAGATAATATTTGATAAAATTAATTTATTATTTTATAGAAAATTAACCTATTGTTTGGGAAGGAATAAATTTTTTTTTATTCTCTCACACATAAGTTATTACATATAAATATAGTAGAATATGTTATAAGTATTAAAATAGAAATTATTTATTTAAAATAAATTTTTTAGGAATAGAAATAAATTATTATACTATTTGATCTAGATAATATATAAGCCAATGAGATTTAAAGGCAAGAAAGGATCCGTGAAGGCGTAATTAGGGTTGGCAAAATGGGCCAACCCGCATTCAACCCGAAAAAAAAGAGACGGGTTAGGGTTGGCTCGAAAAAAAAAAACGAGCCGAAAAATCCAACCCGACCCGAGTCGAGTTAGGGTTAGCTTAAAAATATGGCTCGTGGGTTGGCTTGAAAAAATAGCTCGCGGGTTGGCTCATTTTCAGTCTATTTAAATGACCTTGTATTATTAATGCATCAGCTATGTAGCTTCCATCAGCTTAAACAAAGGGTTACAAAATGAGAAATAAAAGCAAAATATTCTAGTTTCGAATTTTCTTCACAATAAATTTGCATCAACATTAAGAAACAATCAGAACCACTTGCTACCAAGTGGGTAAGATATTTGAACCAAACAGAGCCAACACAGCCTAACAATATAAAAAAGGCAGGGATATGAGAAGATTAGAGACTTAGGTTTAGAGAAGGAAGAAAAATGATGACAACATGTGTGGGTTTTTCTATTTTTTGTATATTATATTTTGTATTTTTTTATAAAAAAATAAATAAACTCGCAAGCTAACTCGTTTGACCCGCGAGTTGGCTCATTTTTTCACGAGCTGACTCAGGTTGGGTTGGCAGCTCATTTTTGCCAACTCAACCCGGCACATTTTTGGCAGGTTACGAGCCAACCCATCTTGGCTCGTTTCTGCCAACCCTAGGCGCAATGACCCCAGTGCACAAAATATACACACTAAGCATTGCGCCGCAGACTACCATGTGAAGCCGCTTTATATAACTTAAAGATTAAGGAAAGTCATAATAATGAGCTGAGTTCCACCGCGCATAAGGGTCAAGACAAGTAAAACAGCTCCAACTTGCTACTACTCTAAAAAGACAAGCTATTGTATAGACTTTTTCACCATGAAAATAGCCAAAAAGACACTAACTGAGATAGAGAGACAACAACCCATAACAACCGATAAGTGGGTATGTCGCCTACAAAAGGCGGCACAAAACTTACTATAAATACGAAGTGAACAAACCCAGGTACGATCATCTAATTCCAATAAACTGTAACATATACTTAGCATTGATACTGACTTGAGGGTTGGAGTGTCTTAGCAGGTACCCTAGGTCACTTCTATTGCGCCAGAATCACACTATAGCCCTTACAAGGAGAAGCACATACCACTATAGATTCAAGCCTACTTGTTATGATTCTAAGGCTCAAAGTCTTCAACCTTCAAACGTGTGTGATTTGGCTCATCCTATCTTGGACCGGTTAGATCACTATTAAACCTGTTTTTTTTGTAATTTTTTTTTTCTAAACATAAAATCTAAAATAAAAATCCAAAAAAAAAATATCAGTCGACGTAATCGTTACGACTTATCATACACAGTTTAAATATATAAGAAATATAAACTTCCTCATTTGCATATAGCCTGGAACTATGAAGCACATACACTTCAAAAACCCTGACGTGTCGTGTCCGACACTTCCCAACACTCTCGGACACTCCGACACGTGTTATAGAAATTCAAAAAAAGGTTTAAAGGTTATGTTGCGTTGAGTTTTTAGTTCCAACTATTAGATTCGTTGAGTTTTTAGTTCCAACTATTAGATTCGTTTACGTTGGATTATTACTATTTTATCGAGTTTAATATAAATATTTGGGATATCTTATGTTTCTTTGCAAAATTTATGAATATTATAAGTTTAGATTCTTTTTTTGTTAAATTATTGAATATTAAATATAATATACAGTACATAAATAAAAAATATTATTTAATATCAAAACATGTCCTAACGTGTCGAAATCTAACATTTCTTAGAATTAACGTGTCGGAGTGTCGTGTCATATTGTGTCACGTGTCCCGTGTCGGTATCGGATCTATAGGCCTGGAATACGTCTCCACTCTCCTGGAATATGATATATACGGTTATCATTAAAAATGATAAGCCAACGAAGGCGGGATTTATAAGATCACAAGGCCACAAAAATGTATGGATGTAAGCAATGTTGTCAAACTCGAGTTTTTACGTAGAAACGGAAAGGGGGTAGAAACGTAAAACGTAGAAATAACATGAAACGTAAAGTTTCTACTTTCTATCACTTAAGGTCAAGATACAAAATTATATATATGCATGTAAAATAAATATCACATAATGAACATGTGTGTTGAGTCATTCATCTATCTAAAATGAAAAATTATTTTTCATAACCAAGTATCAAAATTATGAACAGTCATAATTAACAAGTAATGGATAACCAATCTGCTCTAACTGCTTTATTCACCCTCCCGATTTTGGATCATCGCTCATCAGAATATAATTCCACTTCTTTCAATGCACACAATGATCCAAAAACACAAAACGATTCTCATAGCATAACTTATAATAGAATTGTAGCTTTATAAGACATAATTATAAAAAAAAAATATCCAAACAAAAAGATATTAAGATGTTGTGAATATGATTTGGGGAAAATGAAAATTAGATTTTTTTTTGTAAATCTTTTTTTTTATTAAATTTTTAGTTTGAAGTAAAAACGGTAAAAACGTAAGTTTTTACCGTTTTTTACACGGCGTTTTTATCAGTTTTTACCAAGGACGGTTTTTACTTGAATTTTAATACGCACCACTCTATTAAAAACACAAAAACGTGAGTTTTTACACTAGTTTTTGACAACAATGGAGGTAAGACTTGTCGGTAATCTTTAAATGGGATTAATAACAATTATGTTACAGGAACGTGATTTCTATCATGCAAGGCTACGGACAAAATAAAATTTGTCTCTTTTAACTTTTTTATTATTATATTACTTGTCGTTTTGTTTGTAGGAAAAAAAAAAATTTTACTGCAACATGAGCCAACTAAAGCCCTCTTTAAATAATAGATTAATTATAAACATTAAATGCAAACGACTTATAAGTATTTTAAATTTGGACAAAAATTTCCATTTTGAAAATTTTATGAAAAAAACATAAAAATGACAAAAGAACACGTAACAGAACTTGTATCTTTTTCTTCTTTGATAAATAACATATTTTCTTATTCAACATAAAATGGCTTACGAATCTGAAAAGGAAATGGGAATAACAGGTATTTGTTTACAAGCCTAGAAAAAAATTTAGTTCGACTTTTTTTTTTCTAACATAAAATAAATTTTCAGCTAATTTAAAACAGATTAATCTAGATAGCACTAGCTTTCCTAAAATTATATTGTAAACAACATCCAGCACTGAAATTAATTTCAAAACTCAAATATTCCAATATGGAATTTCTGTTCAAAATTTGAAGCAAGAGAGTATAGCAATATAGGTTTAATAAAAAAAATAAAACAAAAAACTAATTGCTAAAGGGAGATATGGCGGCGGCAAAGCGGGCAAGAATTGCAGTGCTCGAGCCAGACGGTTATGCAGTTCGAGTGGTACACGTGACCGCATGGGACTCGTTTGTTTCCACCACCTGATTTGTGGCGGTCAAAGCCTTCCATGCAAACGGAACAAACATCATCGTCATTAACGTCGTTAACCGCCGGTAAGTTGGAAACGAAGGTCTTCCACGCCACAAATGGGCGGCGTGATTCTCCGGTCATCGCAAGAGCCTCGTCCAGATCAAAAAAACCTTCAAAATCTATGGGATTGTTGGATGTTGACGCCCATGGCAGCGGCATGACCACAGTATTGTTGTTGGTCTCTGAGAGTATAACATTAAGGTTATCCATAATACGCAAACGCAAGAAAACTCAATTGTAAGCTTTACAGATGAATTGACAGAAAAGTTTATGAGCATATACGTAATACGTAGAAGTTGCGGCTTGTGAATATCATTATTTATTGAAGGTAAGAATAGTTGTGCAAACAGATTGAATATTATATGGTTGCTGAGTCACCAGCCTTTTTTTTTTTTTTTTTGTAGATAATTTGATCTACGAAATTATTTATATATTATTAGTTGAATAAATGTGTAATTTGATTTTAGATCTTATATACAATCAATTGTAAGGGAAAGTAACCATTTTGTCACGTTTCAACAAAAAATTTACCAGTAAATTTTGCCAAAATGTCCCATTATATTTGTGAGTAATTCGTTACACAGTGTAATATAGAACCAAAAATGCCACGTGTCAAATTTTTAGAAATTCGTTACCTAATTATGCCAAAATGTCAAAATTTGACATGTGAAATTTTTGGTTCTGCCGTGGCATATTTCGCTACACTGTGTAGCGAATTACTTGCATGCATAATTCGCTACTATGTGTGGCATTTTTTTTCTGATAATTTAACGTGGCACTTTGTTCACTCTCCCCAATTGTAAAGACCTTTTTTTGTACCTTTCAACTCCCATTATATTTGTGAGTAATGTGAAGGTAATATAGCAGGAAAAACAAAAAGTGGTGCAGCTGATCCATCGATTACTATGTTTTTTTTTTTTTTTTTTGAAAATTATACTCTTATGCTATCTAAGATATATCTCTCATATCACACTCACATATAAAAATGTGCCTCTTTTTTTTAAAAAAAAAAATTGGTGGACACTACTTAAATTATCTCACAATATTAAGATAACATATCTCCTATAGCAACTTTTTTTTTTAAGTAAATATGTGGGCCCGTTGATTTTTATATGTCAGTACGACACTTTTTGTTTTTGTCGCGACAATACCTTCACAGTATCTTATATTTATGGGTAAAATATGTGTCATTTTAAAGGATGTAAAGTTGTGTCATATTTTAAGAGAGAAAAATAGATAGATAAAGTAGGAGAAAGAATTGACAAAAAATAAAATAAAGGTATGTCACTTCTTTATGAAAGTGAAAGGATATAAGTTGTGTTATTCAAAATGATAAACACTTTTCTGTATATTTATCGGGTTTGTTTCTTGTCATGTGTGGGACACGTACTGTGTATCTGCGGAGAGAATTTATTGTGGTCTTTTTAGATGGTCCCATAGTGTAATGAGAGGGTAAAATTGAAAAAGAAGAAAAATAACAGAGATAAAAAATGAAAGAAAAAATTAATATCGTTAGAAAGAGCACTAGTGGTCTGGAGCATAAAAAATATTTCTGTATCAGCGGACATAAATCAATTGTGAGTCCCATATTTAAAAATAAAATAAAATCAGAATTCGTCTATAGATTCTGATGGAAAAGCCAGGATCCGTCGATAAATTATCATTCCTGCATCATGACAAAGATTTCCCATTTTTATAACTTCTTCGTGATATCATATTATATCCGTCGCCCCGTTAATTAACTGCATTGACCAAATATAAAACATCCCCTACTGTCATGAATGATGGTGTGTGTGGGGTTATGATTTTCTATTTCTTTGACCATTTCAAGTTGAATTTAAATTAAGTTGTTTTCCTATATAAAAATATTATTTTCATATATCAGCAACAGTTATTAGTCTTTCTTTTTTTTAAAAAAAAAAATTGATTTAATTAGGTTCAAGCATTCTCGGATTCATATTGAAGGAGTATTTTTAATATTATTTTCTTTATTTTCATTACTCAAACTCAAAACCCCTTATGACAAATAACAAGTTTTTGTCACATAAATCAATTATTATTGTTAGTTTTTAATCCTTCAGAGATCTTAACTATTAGTTTTATTTTTTACAATTAACTTTTTAACAAAATTCATACATCTAACATCAATATGAGTAACTTTATTCCAAATTGATTGGGTCGGAGATAAATGAATCCAAATAAAAAATATGTAGCACCACTAGGATTAGCCTGTGTGTTTTATATTTGGTGATGTAATTACGGATATAATATGATATCACGAAGAAGTTATAAAAATGGGAAATCTTTGTCATGATGCAGGAATGATAATTTATCAAAAAATCAGAATCTATGGAAATATGATTTTTTTTTATTTTTTTTTAAATATGGGTGTGTGTAGTGTGTATTAGGTTGCAAGTTCAATTCCTGTAATATTTAAAAAATAAAAAATATATATATATATATATATATATATATATATATATATATATATATATATATAACATTATCCATTATAAAAATATCAATAAACAATTAAAATAAAATAAAAATAAAAGTACATAAGAAAAAAAAAAGTAAAAGTAAAAAAAATAAAGAAATAGAGAGATAGACATAGAGATAAAAATAAAGAAAAAAGAAAATACATAAATAACTGAATTAGAGAAGAAAGTTTGCAAGAGAGGGAAAAAAAAATAAAGTTTTGGTAATAAAGTTTTGTTCTTACGAGAGCATATAGGGGTATTCTCATTACGTGTTCAAACCATATCAATCCATGTTCTTTTATATTTTCAACCACCGGTACTAATAAATAAAATTATTTATATCAATACGACATCTATATATCTCAAATTAATTATCATGTTATCATATATATATATATATATATATTTAAAGATTTAAGTTTCTTAATTATATATAACCTAATAATTGGTATTTGAATCTGTTGTCACATATTATATTTAATTTTATACAACGGCAACTTGAATACATTAGGGCAATAGTATAATAGAAACTTAAAATTGTGGTACGTACGGAGTAAGCACGTATGTAACGACTCGCAAGGAGCATGCCACAGCGTTAGTTACATGTACACGTTTATACAGACCATCAACTCAAACCGATTACCATCTAACTTTTTATATACAATGATAAAGTTTGAATTTATGATTCTATGCAAATTATTCAAAACCCTCAATTGCTAATCTATTGTTTTTATTGCTCTACTGGTTTCTGGGGCTTCGCTCCGATTATGTCCAGTCCGACCCGCGTCAAACTTATCTAATATTGCTAATCTAATTCAATTTGGTTATCTCGACCAAAACTTTATGTCGCATTTCGTGCATAACTTAAGATTTTTTAAGCTAGTAAAAGAATTTATTTAGTTATTAAGTTTGGGCTTAGCTTGACTTTTACCAATGATTTTTTCAAGGTCTTATTTATTTTGTTTGGTTGGTGATTCTGGAGAAAGATGAAGGATATTCTTACTACTAAAGTTTTTTACTACCAACTTATTACCTATCTAATCACCATTTGATCAATATTTTCTCTTTTTTCAAAAACTTTTTAGCATTCTCTCTCTTTGATCCAATGGTGATTAGATAGATAGTAAGTTGGTAGTAGAGAATTTTGGTAGTAAGAATATCCCTCCTCTTTAAAGATAAAAGAAGTTAGGATATTCGAAAGTAATTATAACTGTAAAGTAAGAAGTGTGTATGCTGTTGTCCTTTTTATTTTTGTATTCAAATGAACAATAATATTTTAAGAAAATATTATTCTGAAAAAAAATTAAAGATAATTTACCTGTATTAACTACAGAAATATTATTCTGAAATAAAATTTGAATAAAGAGATTGTCTTCGTAATATTGTAGATGTTGATTATCCTTGGTTTTAGTCTTTCGGGAATTTTCTCATTTACTTGTAAACAATTATTGATTATGACATTTTTTATCATGAGCAAAATTTGAATTATACCTCAATTCATGAGGTTAAATTCACATTGTTTGAACATTTAGGTCTGTCTTAATGGTATTCATTTATTTTATCATTTATTTTTTATTTCTTACTTAAAGTCATATGGACCACATGGAAAATTCACAGATCGGCCACATGGCATAATCTTAGACATGCAAAGCTCATAACTAGCCCTTAACCTTTCTGATAAATAGTGTGAATCCTTGATGTGATGCAAAATAATCAAGAGGTTGCATCTATCCATGTCGTTCGTAGTTATGACCATATTTCACATAGGTTTAAGGTTGAAGACGCTTTCAATATTTTACAATGACAATAATTGTGTTCTTTCGATTGATTTGAGCAAACCTAATTGTAAATGTGAAAGGATAATTGTATTCCACTATCCATGCTCTTATGTCATTGCCGCATGCAGGTTTCGAGAAGTTGACTTCTACAAATATGTAGATCCAATTTACTCATTACGGTACATTGTTAAGCATTTTGAACAATGTTACTTGATTGGAGATGAAGATTATATTTCACATGCGGAAGATCTCATTTTGTTTCCTAATCCAATATCACTGCATCTAAGGGTCGGTTGAGGTCAATACGAATTAGGAATGAAATAAACGAGTGTGAATCGTAAACAACGTATAATGTTACATGTGGTTATTGAATACCCTGTGTTATTGCTACTTCATATGTCATTAGTAATGAAACATGACATTGTGATCATAGCAACTAGCACAAAACAAAGTGAGTATAACAACAATTAGCATAGGAGAAAGAATAAGGGGAGTGACATATTAATACGAAGAGTTAAGGGTTTTAGATGACTAATATAGCACCACGCGATGCTATTTATGAGCTACAAAGGTGTTTACGGAACTTAAAGTGAGAAAAAATAAATAAATTTTCAAACAAAAATCTGTAAAATTCCTTAAAAATTAAAATAAATAAATTCCATGAGGGCAGAGCGCGGAACTGAATTGAACATTAGGCTTAGGACTTGTTAGTGCAAAAGGCATAGGGCTATAGGCCCATTAATCATTTTTTTTTATGTCAGGCCTGTGTGCCCACTTAGAAAGGGACAATAGATGACCAGAAATACTGTTCTAAGCTCTTCTGAAAAAATAAAAAAATAAAAAACTCAAAAACATAACGTGGGTTAAATTTCTACTCGTTTCTATTGACTTCAATAATAGTGCTTTTAAAAACCAAGGAAAATGGTAAATGTAAAAATTTATAAGGACATACTTTTACATATAGGACAATATGTGGCTTTCATTATGATGATAAAAAAAGGGAGAGAGAGCTTACCAAAAAAAAAAAATAGGGGAGAGAAAATACGAAAGCAAAGATGATAATGACATTATATGTGATATCAGTTACTTTTTTGTAATTTGCAAATTGCATAAATGAAAACTAATTCTAAAAAATGCCTTTACTTCAATGGAGTAGGATTTTTTTTTAAGAAAAAATCTTCGCCAATTCATTAATTATTCAATTAATATCATTTTTGATGAAACTACATCGTTTTACAAAATTAGAAAAAAAGTGGTGGAAAGAGAATGTAAAAGCACACCAAAATGACGTAGTTTCATTAAAAATGACATAGTTTTATGTCATTTAAGATGACAAATACTTTTCCCCCACACATATATATTTCGATACGATTATACTTACTATCATCTTAGGTTTACTGCACCTATTAACTGATTGATTTTCGTTAAATTAATTTGAAATTAATGGTTAAAAAATAAAAAATTTAACTGCCGTTGATTGATTTCAAATTGATCCAACAATAATTAATCAAATCATAAAAGCAATAAGATTAAAATTATAGTAAGTTCATTACAAAAAGAGAAATTATAGTAAGTATAACCTTCCCCTATATTATTTTTTTTAAATATTCCAATCGGTTCATTGCTTCGCAACTAATCCGATTCGGGGCGGGTTCAAGATTAAAGCTTTAAACCCCTCCCAAATGTGGTATTAGAAAAATTCGAACACATGCTCTCACCCCATCTGCTTACCTCCCCCTGGGCCAACTGAATTACTACCCTTTGATCTTCCCCTATCTCTTTTATCTCAAATCCAAAACTTTTATACATTGAATAGCAAAATCTGCTCAATTAAACTCGTTTTAATGCGACCCGATCAGAAGAGTAGTTATAACATTGAACCAAGACTGAACCAGAAGTTTATTTTGGAATTTGGCAATCAAACTATAGGTCTGTCCGTTCCAAAAAGCAATGTTTCGAAGCAAGCATATTATGCGTGAAGAGTTCAAAACGTGCTGGTTACCTTGGCCATGGCCCGTTATCAGATTTACTTCTTGCATCATCAACTACAGGCTAAAGTTCGAGGTGTCCATGTTTGACATCTATGTAGCACCGATATTGACACGGGACACGTGACACGATATGACACGTCACTCCGATAAGTTAATTCTAAAAAATATTAGATTTCGACACGTTAGGACACGTTTTGATATTAAATAATATTTTTAATTTATGTAGTGTATATTATATTTAATATTCAATAATTTAACAAAAAAATGAATCTAAATTTATAAAATTCATAAATTTTGCAAAGAAACATAAGATATCTTAAATATTTATATTAAACTCAATAAAATAATAATCGTAATCCAACGAATCTAATAGTTGGAACTAAAAACTCAACGCGTGACGCAACCTTTAAACCTTTTTTGAATTTCTATAACGCGTGTTGGAGTGTCGAGGAGTGTCGGAGTGTCCGAGAGTGTCGGGAAGTGTCAGACACGACACGCCAGAATTTTTGAAGTGTCGATGCTTCATAGTTTGACACATCCAAAAGTGTGAAATGTGAAGTGTCCAAAGTTGTGGCAAAAGTTATGCCATAATAAGCAGAATGAATGAGGCAACTTTTGTTCTTTAATTTTAGGAAAGAATGTGTGTCTTTTTAAAGGGAAGTTATTTTGATTAAAACTAATATTTTTATTTAAAATTTAAATAAAAAAATTATTAATTTTCTCTCTTATGATTTTTATTATAATCTTTTTCTTTTGGATAAAAGTACACAATTATATGTCATTTAAAAAGATAAATAGTGATTACCAAAACAAAACAAAAAAGATAAATAGTAAACCCTTAATTTTAATAATTTATTTTCTGGTAATCATGCGAGTTGATTTACAACTAATACCCGATTAATTAACTATTAATCTGATGACTCATGATTAACCAAATCAAGTTTTTGATCCGCTGAATCTACCCAACCTTTAAGTCACACTTTTGTAACTGCTTAACGTAGCAAAAGAAACTTCGAAGAAATCAAACTTATTATGGCTGGTTCTTAAACCAATAGGACATTTTTACCCCTTGCATTTGATTTAGAATCTGGCCATTAATTTAAAATATGGATTTGGATCTTTTAAAGGCGATGGATGTAGTTCATCATAGAGTAGAATTTAAGCGGTAAATAATAAAAAAGAAAAGTGTTTGTTATTTTAAATGAAAGATAGACATAAAATAAATTTTTTTATTTAAAACTTAAATTAAAAAAAAAAACCACCCCTTTCACTCTCTCGTGATTTTCATTATTTGTGTTTATCTCTCTTAAAATGATATAACTTATGTCATTTAAAATGACAAACATCAAACCCATAATAAAATTAACGAAACAAATTATTTTTTTAGGTTACAAGAAATTCAACACAACACCTACACTACACACCACCCCACATTAGTGGTGCTAAACAAATTCTTGGATTAGTTGTAAAATATTTGAATTCTAAAAAATCTTAAATTGTTAATTTATCCTCAACAGTCATCATTTTTATATTTCATTTTTAAAAATATAACTTTTATTTTAAAAGATCTAAATCTGTTAGGCGTAAAGTGACTGTATAATAATATATTTACTTATAATTATAACATTTTTTTAGGAGTTAGATAATATGAATAATTTGACACGAGAAGTTTCAAGGACTATTAGAAAACAAAACTAACAAATCATGGTAGTTCAGTTGGCGCATGAGAGTTAAACAGGTGGACAAAAGAGTATGGATTTGATCCTCCTCAGTACCATCTTTTCGAATGATTTAAAGTCTTAATTTTAGATCCACCCTAAACAGAATTGTCTCCTGTGAAAAATAATGTAGTTTATAAAAAAATAAAAAATCACTTGATTTTACATTTAGCCCTTGAATTTGTTGGCTAAGTACAACAACTTAACATTGAGCTCTTTACATTAAGAGTTAGTTTCACACCACTTTAAAATCAGATGTCAAAAAACAATGTTATTAATTTATTTTTAACAAACAAATTTACGTCGTATATATATATATATATATATATATATATATATATATATATATATATATATATATATATATATATATATATATATATATATATATATATATATATATATATATATATATATATATATATATATATATAGGAGAGGTTATACTTACAATTTATTTTTCTTTACAACTCTTACAACCAATATCTTAACCGTTGATTTCCGTCAATCAACGGTTAAGATTTATTGCGAATTAATAATTAATTAATTAATTTTATTGGCGAAAATCTTAACTATTGATTGACGAAAATCAACGGTTAAGATATTGATTCTAAGAGGTTGTAAAAGAAAATAGGTTGTAAGTATAACCTTCCTTATATATATATATACATATATATATACATACATATATATATATATATATATATATATAGGTAGGATATTCATACTACTAAATTTTTCTAGTACCACTTCACTACCACTCTAATCATCATTGGATTAGAGGAAAAGTTAAATGAAGAGAGAGAAAAGGAAAACAACTTTTGAATTCAACGGTGATTAGAGTGGTAGTGAAGTGGTAGTAGAAAAATTTGGTAATATGAATATCTCACCTCATATATATATATATATAATCGATCGCTTTACTTTTTAAAATTAAAGAGATAGGCATCATTTTGTACAGTATACGCTATTATCATTAACTATATTGATTTCTTCATAAGGATTTTATAATTCTCATTTAACATGATAATTACAATTTTTCTACACGCCATTCGATTTTCGTGCTGACATGGGTCCTACATATAATTATTTCTAGGAAAACTTCACTTTCACTCATTGTGGTTTGTGTGTGTATCATTTAGCACCCTATGGTTTAAAAATTATCACTTACACCCATTGTGGTTTCACTGTGTGTCATTTAACCCCCAAAATGACTAAAATATCCCTAAAATATCCCATAGTGACGGTCATTGCAGCAGGGAAATCAACTTTGGGGCCCATAATCAAATTATTGAGTAATAATTACAAATTTATCAAATAATTTCCTAGACCATTTATTGATTATATTATGTGTTTACCAGGAACTTGCAAATAACTTAGGCTCTCCAATTAAAGAAAGGAAGATAAAGAATCAATGAAGAAATAAGGGATATTGAAAATTCCAATACTATTTCACTTGAATTGGAGATTCAAGTAATGAAGCTACTAGGAGAAAGAGAAGTCCCACAACCAAATCAGATGGTAGCTGTGTTGAGCAACCATATGGAAAAGACGTGAAGTTTTTTTTGACTAAAACCAAGTTGTCAAAATTGCTTGACTTTAACGGCCAATATCAAAGTGACATGGACTCCACAAGTTCAAAAACATTAGACTTAAATTGCAGTTTAAGCTTTTGGTAACCATGAAGATGGTTTATATTTTTTAGTTATGTGAACTTATGCAGCAAAATCATTATCAGGACAAAAAAATGTTTATATAGTATGTATAATTTATTATAATGAAAAGAAAGAACAATTGATTCAAGCACGACTCCTCTATGAGAGACTATATTAGAACAGAGAATCCAAGCACCTCAAAGTGTATCAAGAGGAGAAAGCATGCTCGTTTATTCTACTCGTATATACTCCTCTGTAAAATTAGAATAAAGAAAGGGTAATAGGGTTTTAATTTTAATTAGGGGTAATTTTAGTATTTTATTTTTAATTTAATATTTTGTTTATTAAGGGTATTTTTGATATTTTATATTATGAGGATATTTTAGTCACTCAAGGGGTTAGATAATACATAGTGCAATCACAAGGGATATAAATGATAATTTCTAAACAACAGGGTGCTAAATGATACACACACAAACCACAGTGGGTGAAAATAAAGTTTTCCCTTATTTCTAACACATAGGTCCCACATGCTTTTTATCTCTACAATATAAGATTTCAATTATCCTCCAACATGAGAATTATAAAACCTTTTTTATAATGATGAGTAAATTACAAGCTAGAATGAGTTAAAACACATTGAACAAATTACATTGATTTTCTATTTATTTTTTTTAAGCCAGCAGATGTGAGATTAATATAAAGAAAAAAAAAAAGGACCGATTGAGCAAATCATCAAAACAATAACTCCCTCAAAAAATATAATTAGTTATAGAGTGAAAAAAAAAATTCAATTTGTTTCCGATCGACAACAATCTTTTACACTTTTTATAAAAACGAAATTGATAGGTAATTGGAAAAAAATGTTTCTACAGTTAGTTAATTTATCTGCATTTATTCTCAAAATGAAATTATTTTGATATTGAAATCTTAAAAATTTATAAATATAAAGACTATTATAACTTGAAATAAATTAAAATCACAAATACACCATGATTTTCGCTCCAAAACGATTTCGTATCGGGCTTAATGCAGATAACTTATCTGTAGTAACGGCAGAAAAACGAACCCTAGGTAATTTACAAGTTTAGAAAATCATGAATATTTTATAATTTTACATATTGATTATAAATAATATTATATTATTAAATATTAGATAAATATAAAATTATTGATAAGTATTCATTTAATAACTTAAACTTTTGGGCTGAAACAATTATTTACATGAAATTAAAGTTTCTATGATCATTGGGTTACAAGTTCCATCATCATCATCCACTACAAAAAAAATGTTATTTAGCCACATTTAAAAATGTGGCAAACATTGATAAAAAATGTGACTAACAGGCTTTACCACATTTTAATTAAATGTGGCTAGAAATGGTGTTGCAATAATTTAGCCACATTGTTTTATTCAGTTTCCCACATTTTGACTGAGTGTGGTAGCCTTTTTTTAGCCACAATTATTGTTTATTTAACCACTTTATAAATGTGGTTAAATTGTATAGTTTGCCACAATTAAAAAATGTGGCTAATTATATATGAAATTTTTTTTAACCACATTCATAAATGTGGCTAAATATATGATTTTTTTTTTTTAAAAAAATAAAAATAATTTTGGATTTAATAAATATTACATCTATAAAGAAAATAATATTAAAAACAGTTCAAGTACAAAATAGTGAACACGATAAAACAAATTGCAAGTCTTTTTATTGATATCATTGAAGAATTTGTACAAGACATCAAGGTTTAAATACATATGAGCTAATCAAATTTTCTACTAACATTGCATAAGGGAAATAATTGCCAAACAAAAATATTAAGAAGATTGCCATGGAATATCGATACAGAAAATCATCTTTCGCGTAACTAAGAACATCCTAGTACTTTGAAGTGTTATCTATTCCCTGCACACACACAAAAAAAAAAATTATAGAAAGTATATCATAACAATGAGAGCTTGAACTTCTAGTCTCAAAGAAAGTTCCTTCTAAATAGAAAGTATATTAAAAAGAAGGGGATTTAGTCTCTCCTATTGCATCATAAAATTTCATATTCATGCAGACACACTTCTCCATGGGACCCATTGTTTTTTGAAAAAAAGAACATAAAAAGCATGACACGCTTCTCCATGGGTCAGCAGGAAAACAATTTTCGATTCCCGTGACATAAGAATTGAATTTCCCTAAAAAGAAAGGGAAAACGGTGATACCTGCAATACCTTGAACTAGCATACTCAAAGAGAGCTTGCTAGTTGTAGAAAAAATAATGAGCTTCATCTGCATCACAAAGGGTTGATAGCTCCTAAGCTACATCTAAATCTTTAAGTTTCTTTGACTAAGAGAAATAATTTCTTTTCATATTGACTATACTAAGTAGAAAGTACAAATTGAAAGGCTGAAAAAAAAAGAAAAAAAACTAGTTTATTGAAATAGCAAAACAAATAGGTCTTCTTCAGGAAGAACCTAAGACCAAAGAATCCTTACCTACCGGAAAATGGAAAATTTGCAGATAAAGCACTTCCAAGACGAAAAAGGTGAAAATGGAGCTGACAAAGAGTGAACCAATCCTTGCCTTCCAGAAATGGGAGATAGAAAAAAATGATTAGTAATCAAAGTGAATGTGAGAATATTTTTAGCCATAAACTTAAAACGATAATTACAAAATTCCATAATTCTATTTTCTATGCAACTAATTGATGAATAAAAATCAGGTTAAAATATTTTTCCATTAAAGTCAGATTAAAATTATACTTTAATTAATTTGGGTGAAAACTAACAACAAAGAAATAAATAATTACTAGAGTTTAGCCAACTTATTTGTTGGCTGGTCTGCACAACTTGATGTCATTCAAATGAAAAGAAGATAAATAATTTAAAAAATAAGTTATATTAGTGAAACTCTTGTAACAAGAATTCTAGAGAGTATTGAAGAGGGAATTATTAGGAAAATATAAATATGGTTGTAAGCATTCAAGAAAAAATTTCAAGAAAGAAAGAAAAAGTTCAATAATAATTTAGGCTCTATCAAGGAAAAAAGAAAGATAGTTGTACTAGATTCTATGAGGCTAGTTCAAATCTGTCTAGCTGCTTCACTATCCACATCCATGCGAACTCCTCTGTAAATCTCTTCAAGATCATTATTTCTCTTAAACTACATCCTTTATCTTACTAGCATTTAAAACATTTAATCTTAAAACTTCAACTTCAGCTTGAAAATTATAAATAATGAAGCAACTTACTCAAATCTTGCAAGTGAAAAATTGAAAGGCAAGCTCAAGCCAATAAAAATTTTAGCGGCTCAATGACATGCCCCCACACTTCACTGTTGACATTACTTTAGTAATATGATTAAAGGCCTTTTACTTATCAATTGGTGTATTCCTAAGATCCCACAGCTCTATATCAGCATTTCAGCAAGGTCTTGTGCCTACAAGATGGTAAAATTTGATTAGTTAACCTTCAAGATCCCGTTGGAAATAAAGTGCTCCATTAATAACCAAATTAGGCACATGATTCATCCATTTATGTTTATATGGATTAAATAATAATATCCTTTCAATCTTATGATAACATCCTCGTGCCTAATAGAATAGCCGTATTTCTTGTAGTGATAGTTCAAATATGTTAAAGTATTCAAATCCAAGTTCTATGTCAACGTATAATCATTAAAATTTGATTAAAAGTACTTTTGATAATGAAATAAAATAAAAGTAAAAAGCCATCTTCTATATCAAAAAATAAATAGTCTTTCTTAATAATTTTTATTACTTGCCAACAGGATGTGTAACAAAAATCGGACAAAATAAATTAGCAATTTACCATAAAAAGGCTCTTACTTTTGTTGCGAAGATGATGTGTATCAACACAAATATTTTATTTGTGGTTTGGAATGTAAGAAGAAAAGCAGCAAACCTCTTCTGCAGCTGGAGTCATCATATTGTGGAAGTATTTTCTTATCCACAAAGGGGTCATCATTGAACCTGAAATTGAGAGTGCAAGCTTCGTAAGATTATTCCTACTTCATTTTAATTTATATTTATATTATTTAAATAATACATAGACAACAATAAAGATCATCTTACTTATTATCATATATGCCAGTTTTCTTTTTTGCAGATTTATAAGCATCATCCCGTCGCTTTTGTTCTTCAATTTTCACGTTCTCAAGCATATCAACCTCTGCTACGTGAGAACAAAAAACTTTATTACACATAGAAGTCTGTCACCCACAAACTTCAAACTGGAATAATATTAAAAGTGCACAAGTAGTTTCACCTTCATTAATGTCACCATCAACAAGTATGATTATATTCGAAATAATCTTTGCCTAACAGAACACAAGAGCTCACAATAGAAATCGCTATAGCCAAAGTTGTTTTGGATCAAAGCATGGTTATTCAGCATACACAGAGAGCTTATCAACCGGTAGCTAGTGAGAAATTCATGTTGAGCCTAGCTTCTAGGAACACTAAAATTCCAAAAATCAAGGCCCCTTCAACTAAAGATACTTTGTTAAAGTAACAAATAGAGACTATAGACAAAAAAAAAGGGAAATAGTGTAATTAAAGCAATAGAAAAACAATTAAAGTAGAGGAAAATATAAAATGACGAATATAAAGTGAAATCATTTAGAATTTTAGATATTACATTCAAAACATTCCTAATCACATATGCATTTCATCGAGCAGGTAGAATGCAAAAAAGTTTCCCTTATAAATACTATATGCAATACAACATAGAATCCCTAAATCAGCCAACAGAGAAAAAATAGAGAGTGAAAGAGTGAAATCTAGCGTAAATTTAGCAGGTCATGTAGAGAAGAAAAATGAAACTCTAAGAGAATGAAATTTTCTAATATCTATATTACACAATAATAACTCAAAAGATTATCGAAGACTTTGACAACCAAATTAAACAAGAAAAAAAAATTAGAAATGCCAACGAACCTTCAGGAGCCCCAATAAATCATGTAAGCAAAGCCATCCTCGTTGGATCTCCAATTTAAATAAACAAAGAAAAAATATATATATAACGCTGATTAAAATGAAATAAAATATCGCCTCTCTGCAGAGCAACAACCAGTGGACATGAAATGATCGTTAACAACGACGAGTTCAACATCACATCTCTGCAGAGCAACCCTGGACACCAAAAGGCCGATTCTTCCAAATCTTGTTACATAAAAAAAAAATTAAATAAAATAGTAAAAAAAAAAAATATGAGCAGATCTGAAGCAAGAGAAGCGAGATCGAACAAAGGAGATAAGTTACCGTTGATTCCAATCTTGACCTTGCCGGATCCACATCATTCAACTATAAAAAAAAATCAAGCAAAAACCCTAGAGATTTATCTCAAAAAAGAAGAAGTTGAGAGAGAGAATGTGCACAAATCGAAAATTGGATCTTCGTTCTCTCTGTCGATGGATACAAGAACCTTATTGAGCTTTACGATCGGAGTCACTTGAGCTTCGTTCTTTCTCATGGTGTTTGGTGTTGGTGCTAGACATATGAGAGAAAAGAAAAATGAGTGACTGCAAAATTTGAGAAATACAAGATTGGGTCGGGCCTTCTTTACTATGAAATTATGAAATGTAGAAGGAGATGGGTTGGGCCTTATTTTGCTACATTTTTGATAGTATGTAGTAAAATAGGATATTTTATAAAATTATGCCACATTTAATTTAATGTGGTTAAAATATTGTGGTTAAACAGCGTTTTTCTTGTAGTGATCCCTATTTAAAAAAAAAAAAATCTGTACAACATAAACATATTAAAAAGATATAATATATTATACCAAAAAAGAAAGAAAGATATAATTTAAAAAAATTAAAGGTCGATCACTTCACAATTTAAGTTTTTAGATTGAATTATTTACCAAAAAAAAAAAATTTAGATTGAATTAGTTTTATATTAAATTGATATGTCATTGATCTTGATAAACAGTCCGACACCAAATTATAAAAAAAATAATTTATACAATTTTTGAATAAAATCACGTGAATAAATAAGTAGTGACCAATTGATCTTATTTATTTATCGGAACACTAATTTACATGATGTTATATTACAACTGGTTATAACTAAGAAGTTATTGGAGCAATTACTTTTTTTTTTCTTTCCAAAATTGAAATATTCTTTTATCTAATAACATGTTCTCTTATAATTACATTCAGCCTTATAGATAAATTACTGCGGCGTTAGTTGACAATTTGGTAGAAAATATTGGTTATAAATGAGAATGAATTAGTGTAAAAGTGATTTAAAGTAAAATTGAAACATCATTGTCAATCGAAAAGGCATGCCAATAGTTGCCAACACCTAATAGATCCAACATCTGTGCGTCCTCCCACGATTAGATCCAGCAGCAATTATTTCTAAAGGGGAATGATAACCGTACCCGTCATTGGAGTGAAGGATGTGAAGGGAATCTCTGGCTTCGAGGTCCTTGTCTCCGGGGGGGTTATTTTCACAACCCAAGACTCGTGGAAAGCACCAATCAATCATGCACTTACATGTCCACACCCTTCAAATTCAAAACCATAATTAAACAAATCCACTACACACATACACCCTCGTGTTAATCGACACTTTCCTCCTTAAAACACTTCACACGCGAGCCCACACGTGACACGTATTACTCACCGTTTGCTATTGTAATTTTTTTTTAGGAACTATAATGAATGTGAAAGACATTCCATAATAATAACAAGAAAATTCATCAACTACTTATTAGAGTTTAGGCCGTCTAATATTTCTCCCTTCTGGAAGAACTCTCGACGTGTTGTTTCATTGTTTGTGTTTTTGGTAAAAGTCTTTACCGCGATGGATTATATTTCATCACAGTGCACACCTGTATGTTGTATCTAAGAATGACCAGTTCTTTGTCGCTGTCAAATCGCATCAAAATTATCTTCCCTCGTACTTTTTCTTAGACTTGTAAAAAACTGAGACATTTTTGTTGAATTGTAAAATTGGCAAAATAATTTATTTTATTTTTTTGTCATTAACTTAGTCTAATTCACACGTCAAATTTTACCAAACGAGTAGGCCCATGAAGCAATAGACATGCCACCTGGCCTTTTTTTTTTTGTAATAAAAGACAGAGTACCGTTGCTTACGTACCTTCTTTACCGAATTTTTTAATATGCTCCGGACTACCGCAATCCTTCCACTCAAAAATTGACATTTATATTATTATTTTCTTCTTTTTTTTCTCTCTCCTCAACTTTTTCTCTCTTTCTCTCACTCCCATCCTATTTTTTCTTGGGTCGGGACCACCATAAGTTTGCTCCTTCCTCACACAAAGAGGGGCAACTACTCAGTACGGACTAATGTAATGTCGCACTTTGAGGACGGTCCAATCACAGCACATAGGATTAGAAGACTGTTGGATATTGGAATATATTAAAAGCGAGTGCAGGGTTGTGTGAAATAGAGAATGAAAATGGACCGGTGATAAATAACCAAGAGTCCCGAGCGAAACCGCAAGAGAAGCGTGTTGAAGAGAGATTAAAAAGGGGACAGGTGGAGTCGCAGAATAAGCGAGGTGAGTGCGACTACAAAAAGCTCGTGTCTCCTTTGCTTTCCCCAACTCAACTCAACTCACAAATTCACAACAGATGCGTGTGCCATCAACAAAACTTATAACACGTGTCACTTTCTTACCTGTCCTTTCTTCTCCTTTTTATCTTCCTTTTCTCTCAACTCTCTCTCTCTCTCTCAACTACTGCTGCGTCATGGAACCTTTGGACGATGAGCAAGTCCTCGAATCCGACTTCGCTTCCATTAGTTCTGGTTCAGGCATTTCTTCAATATTCAGCACTGAGGATTTCCGGAACATCAACAGCTCCGGCGATAATTCCTCTATCAGCAGCGGCTCCGGCGAGATTCTGGCCGTCGCAGTGAACGAGGCGATTCTTTCTCCTCCGTTGCTTTACCGCTCTTTGCCGGCTGAGTTTGCGGAAGTGGCGGTGAGAGAGAAGTGCGTCGGAAGGAATAACAAGGGAGTGAGTTGGGGACACACTTCGGTGATTGGGAGGCGGAGAGAAAACGAAGACGCCGTTGCCGTTATTCCGGGATTCATGTCACAGACATGCGATCACGTCGGCGGTTGTACGGCTCCCGGCTCCAGATCTTCCGTCGAGATCTCGCCCGTTCATTACTTCGGCGTTTACGACGGCCACGGTGGCTCTCAGGTACACCTCCTTCCATTTTTTTTCATCATTATATAATTTTTGCTAAAATGCGTTTTTATTATATATATATATAGAGAAATTAATCTTTCAATATGAAAGATATAATTTTATTTTTTATACATGTACAAAAATATATGAACAATATAAGTGGACAATATAAGGCTATGTAAGTTATATAAAAAGAAAAGGAAAAAAATATATGAATATATATATATGCGCTCAAATAATCTTAATATTTATTACAATTTCTCCGTAAATAAAAAGAAGAAGAAGCTGATAACTGGAATTATTATGGTCGTTAAACTTAAACTGGGAATGAGGTTGGTGGGTGGGTTCTATAGAAAGGCCACGTGTTATAGACTTATAGGCATAGTGGTCCATAAAAAGAGAGATAAATTCGTGGTGCGTTTCGTGTTGCTGTGACACGTATAAGCATGACCGTGCATAATACGGGCGTGGGCCTTTTCTCGATTAGCACAGATACTAGTAGTAGGGAACAGGGATTGGTTAGCGTGACTGAGTTCTGAAGTGGCTTTCGTCACAGACGTATAATCATTCCGTGGCATGGCAAAAAGGACAATTTGTTCTGTTCTTGTTTCGAGGGAGCATAAGAGAGAAAAAGGAGAGGAGAGGAGACGAGCTTAGAAAATAAACATTCCCTTTTGTGAAAAAATAATTAATTTAAATGACAACCATTTTATTTTAGGGTTTATCATTTATAATTTAACATGACCAGAAATTTTTACTTACAATACACTGTAGGGTCCACAGGAAAAAAAATTCCGACACGCAAAACGAATCTTTATAACGTAACACAAACAGTTTTCCTACAACATAACTCTTATAAAACCCTTTATTTTATATTATTCTTTCTGAAAAAAATAATTCTTTTCTACTTTTATGTCTTGAAATAGTTTTTGAGAAGGAAAAAAAAAAGTGTTTGATAATATGTTCTATTTTATTTTGAGAATAAAAATTATGTTTGATAACATAACAAATAATATAATAAAAAAAATTCCTATTAAGCATCAAAAAATTTCGGGTTATCACTTTCCATTTTATATGGTGGGGTGGTGTTGGTAGTGATAACGATAGTAATGGTGGCGATGATAGTGGCTATTACTAGGTTTGGCAAAACAGGCCCACCCAGCTCGGCCTGGCCTAACCCGCATGCAACCCGAAAAAAAGAGCCGGTTAGGGTTGGCTTGAAAAAAAAAATGAGCCAGAAAAACCAACCCAACCTGACCCGAGTCGGGTTAAGGTTGGCTCAAAAAATATGACTTGTGTGATGACTTGAAGAAATAGCTCACTAATTGGCTCGTGGGTTGGCTCGAAAATTGCTCTTGGGTTGGCTCGTTTTCAGCCTATTTAAATGACTTTGTAGTATTAATGCACCAGCTATGTGGTTTCCATCAGCTTAAACAAAGGGTTACAAAACGAGAAATAAAAGCAAAATATTATAGTTTCGAATTTTTTTACAATAAATTTGCATCAACATCAAGAAACAATCAGAACCACTTGCTACCAAGTGGGTAACATATTTGAACCAAACAGAGCCAGCACAGCCTAACATATAAAAATGGCAAGGATGTGAGAAGATTAAAGACTTAGATTTAGAGAAGGAAGAAAAATGATGACAACATGTGTGAGTTTTGTCTATTTTTGTATATTATATTTTGTATTTTTTATTAAAAAAAGAAAACTCAACCCGCGAGTTGGCCCGTTTGACCCGCGGGTTGTCTCGTTTTTTCACGAGCTGGCTCGGGTTGGCAACTCAATTTTTCCAACCCAACCCGGCTCATTTTTGGCGGGCTATGAGCCAATCCGACGGTGATGATATAGTGGTAGTGGTGACGATGGTGATGGTGTGGTAGTGGCGGTAGTGGTGTCGATGGTGATGGCAAGTTGGCAACGATGTGGTGATGGTAGTGGTGGTTGGTGATAGTGGCGTCGTGGTGGTAGTGGTGGTTTGGTGGTGGTGTGGTGATGGTAGTGACTACGATGATGGTAGTGGTGGAGAAGAAAGACAAACGTTTCTTATTTTATACTTGAGAATAAAAAGGCAGAAATTTTTTTATTCTTTTTTCTATTTCTCAATACAAAAATTAAATTGGTTTATCTCGGAAAAAAAAAAAAACTGATTTTACCAAACGAATTTTCTATTCATGTCTTCTCCCAAAAATAAATAAAAAATTCGGAAAGATTGTCATGCACATTCTTTATTTTTATTTTGTGTTGTAACAAAAATATCATAATTAATAATTGTTGCGATTACTATGTTTGGACTGCGGGGGCGGGGGCCGGGGGAAGAATGTGGATGGTAGGAAAAGGCTGAGCCACGTGGATGGAATGATGAGCTTTTGGTCGAAAGAAAATGTGTATTATTCATGTGTGAGTAAGTGGGGCCTATGCTGCATTACGTGCCTATGCACCATTTTTGGCATATTATATAGGACTGACTGATGGTGTTCGTGGTTGGTCTGCTTCATTTTGAAAATGTTTTCATAGTATCAGAGTTTCGGTGTCACAGGTTCGACCCTCACCGCCCCCTACTTTCTTTTGTGGAATTTCTTTGTACAGGTAAGTGGGCTTGTGTATTATCCACCCTTCTAGCTCGCTGAACTCTCGTATGAGGGGGCATGTTATAGAAGAATCATTAATGTAACCTTACTCAATTGCTTAAGCTTTTGAGCTGAATTGGTTCTGTACATAATCATTCCCCTTGATAACACTTAGAAGTTTTGTTTCACATATTATCTATTAGATAACTATTGTTCGAATTTTGTATATATAATTTAGAGGTTGAAAATGTATGGGTACCAAACCTTCGAGGGTACATGGAAAATCATTATAATTTTAATAGCTCTCTGATAAGGAGGCATTTAATAACAGTATGAATTGCTTCATCTGTCCAACATGCGAATATTCGTCTGTCCAGCATTGGTAGCTTCACAAACTTTAGTAAATCGATGTTGCTTTCCGACTAGACAATGTATGCGTTTCTCTTGAAGATGGCCTTTCAAGCCTTGAAGTATTCCCTTCTTGGTGAGTACTTGAAGTTGTTTCTCACTTATATGGTCAAGTCTTCTATGCCATAGTTCCATGTTGGATCCTTTTCGGACAGCATTAACTTCACTATAGATTTTACCTTACATGATAAATATGGATCATTCTTTCTTGTCTCGGGCTATCACCATAAAGCCCATGGCGAGTTTCCATTTGCATGAGGCGAAGTGGCTTACTAGTTCGATATCATCAAGTTTTCTAGCTGAGATGAGGTCGAGGGGTATGTCGAGCACATGCCTAACAACCTCACCCTACATCCGTCATCATGGTGACCTCATTCATTCCAACTATTTTGCTTGTGACTTGGTTTTCCATTTTGACAACTCCAAAGTCCTTGTTTTTATAAGATGAGAAGTGGCTTTCATGTTATGTAACATGGAGCGATGCTCATGAATCTACAATCAATGAACAATCATCATACACAACGTTAAGGTAATTGTCTTCACCACCAAAAAGACATCGGCCTCAGCATTATCGTTCTCATTATCGTTCTTCTAATCTTTTTTAAAAGCTTGGCAGTCCAACTTTCTATGACTTAACTTTACACAATAGTAGCAGACAAATTTAGATTTTGACCTTGACCAACGTCAAGATTTGCTCATCCTTGACTTTTGCTCTATCCTCGGTGCCCAGATCTTCCACAATTTTCTACAACATTGGCCTTATATTGGCTGGTCCCTCCTCTTGGATTCTTCATTTAGGAGGAATTTGCAACTCAGTCCATTGTTAGTCCTCCCTCCCTCAGGAGCCAAGTTTCTATAAGTCTTACGACTAGAGTATCCCTACTCTCCGGCAACGTACTGAGTAGAAGAGCTTGTAGCTCGTCGTTAATCTTCGTATCAATTTTTGTCATTGAATTTATTATATTTTTTAAGTGTTTAGGTGCTCTATCCTACTTTGTCCGTCCATGTATTCTAGTTTAACAAGTCTATGCACCTAGTGTGCTTTATTACGTGATGCCTTCTTTTGAATCATAGATTCAAGCTTTGTCAATAGTTTATTAGTGTAGGTCGACACATATTTGAAAAAACTTTTTCCTATGTATTTCTGGATCATGGGTATCGTCTTCCGATTTAGGTGTTTCCATTTCTTTTCACTTTATCTTCTGTCACCTCGGTGCTCAGGATGGATTCGTTCAGGTTCTTCAAGTAGAGGTGGTCCTCCATTATGGGCTTCTAATATGAGTAATTTTCTATAGAGAAGAAATGAGCATGTCTATAGAGAAAAATTCTGTTGTGCAGTTGATGTAGCCACTTACATTTTTTTTCTCAAAATAAGAAAAAAAAATTCACTTTGTTCGGTATCATTTTAGAGATAGATTATTCTATTTAAATTTTTTTTTTTACCTACTTTTGCTTACACTCTCCAATACAGATCAGAATCTCAATTATCTTTATCATTTTTCTCTCATTTTGAGATTGTGTTGGAGAATAGTAAGCAAAGTAGACAGAAAAAAATTTAGATAAAATAAATTATTTCATCTTTTTAAGTTATTTCCGTTTAAATTCCTTTTTTTTACTCCTTTTACGGTGCACCGCTGCACCAAAAAAGTGCTCGTCTATAGATTAAGATCTCTGTTAGTGGGTGTGGTTGGGATGCAAATATGAGGTTATTTGAATTTTCTCATTAAATAAATAGCATACCTCTTTAGATTGAATGATTCTTTAGCATTGTATTAAATTTATGGTAGATGTAACTGATATTACAACTATCTATTTCAGAATTATGATATCAAAGATGGATTAAGATCGGGCAACTGAATTATGAACGTGAGTAATACCTGTCCAAAATGCGAGGCGGTGGAGGTCATTATAGAGGATAACATTTTGGTGTTGAATTGTGTCCAAAATTTTCCCATCATGGCTAATTTTTTTTTACCCCCGTCTTAATTACATTATATTCTTTGATTCTATTGGAATGCATTTGTCCACCTTTGAGTCAGAAAATATATGGCCGTCTAGAAGAAGTTAATATATCATATGAGTAGTACCATTCTCCTAACTTTTGTGGCAATTTAATCCTAGGTGGCTAAATTTTGTGCCAAGAGGATGCACGATGTTATAGCAGAGGAGTGGGACCGAGAAATCGCAGGTGGCGCTGAATGGCGTAGAAGGTGGGAAGCTGTGTTTGCTAATGGCTTTGAGAGGACTGACAATGAAATCCTATCAGACTCAGTTGCACCAGAAATGGTAGGATCTACTGCCTCTCTGGTGGTTCTATCTGGTTGCCAAATTATTACATCCAACTGCGGCGACTCGAGGGTAGTTCTTTGCCGAAGGACTGAAACAATCCCCTTGACAGTGGATCAGAAGGTCTAGCGAGAACCCACTTATCTTCTTACGTTGATATAACTACAAACATGTGGTTATGTGTTCTGTTTTAGGTTTTTCGAAAATGAAAAATTATATGCACTGTCATTTTATCAATTGAGGCTGGCTAGATATCTTCTTTGTTTTTCATGCATTCTTTAATTTGCATGTATATGTGTAGAAGAAAAGTCTATTCTCAGTAATTATGCAAATCAAAATATAAAAAAACATTTAACGTATGCTGCTTTTGAAGTTCTGAGATACTTGTAACCCAAGAGAAGAGATGATTAAAAAAAAAGAAAGAAAGGAAAGAACTAGCATTTCCTGTATGTAGCCATATGTATTCAAACATTTTTTCTTTTCCTTCAATACAGTTATCTTTTATTTCATTAACAAAATTAAGATACCATTGTCCTTGCTTGTACAGCCAGATAGGCAAGATGAACTCTTGAGAATTGAAGGTGGAGGAGGAAGAGTCATAAACTGGAATGGAGCTAGGGTGTTTGGTGTTCTTGCCATGTCCAGGGCTATAGGTACCTTAATTTAGCCTCATATAATATGCGAAATGTTTTCTTCTTTTGATTAAAAGGCTATTTTTTTTTTAAATTAAAACTTACTTTTAAGTTAAAAGTTAAAAAAAAAAAATTAAAAGCAATTTGACAATTATATAAAAAATTTAATTTAAAAAATTATTTAAAAGCTGTTCATTTAAAAAAAAAAAAAAAAAAACTGAACAACTTAATCTTCAAGTAATTATAGGACTATTTCTCAAAGTGGTTCAGATACTTTGAGAATATTTAGAAGATATATCATAATATTATCATTATATCTTAAAATAGTTTAAAACATTAATATGATCTTTTAAAAATATTTTTTATTTTTTTATATTTAATAATTTATTTCCTTATTTAATCATGAGAATGATTATAATTACAAATTCAAAGTTTACAAAATCTTAATTATGTACTTACATTTACAAATTGTTATGTACATAATGTAATTGTAATGGGTAGTATATATTAGTAATGTAACCTAATTTGTAAGAGTTTGTAAATTTTAAGTTTATAAATATAACCTATCCATTTAATTATATTAAAAAATTTCTATTAATATAAGGGGAGAGGATATTGTGACAATATTAACCGTTGATTTTTGTCAATCAATGGTTATCATTTATTATAAATTAATAATTAATTAATAAGTTTGATTTGAAAAATGATAATCGTTGATTGGAGAAAATCAACGGTTAAGATGTGGTAGTAACATTGATAGTAACATTATTTGGTTGTCAGAATATCCTATTCCTGATAGATATAAGTAGTGTTTCCTACTTTGTTTTTTTTTTTTTTTTTTAAGTACCATATTACATCCTTCAAATAAATCAATATAATTTTAGTACTTTGAGTATTTCTTTTCTTTCATATGGAGTTCAACAATGGCATCACAATAACTTTCTTTGTAATCTATCCATCACTCTTCTATTGCCAAGTATTTTAAGGTTGGATTGGAGTATTTTGTTTCACCATATCTTCAGCGACTGTCTTTCATTTTCTGGTTAGCTGTGACGAATTTCGGTCACCCTTTTTCTTTCTCTGGTTTATTTTCTGTTAGTAGGGCTTTACAAGGTGCCTCTGCCTCTTCCACCATCTTCTCTATGATTCCTTAAATTAATTTGTCCCTCTATCATGTCGTCTTTTCGGCAGCATTGAGGGAGTGAAAGTTTGAAGGTGTCTTAGACCCAAGCATTGTCCAAATGGTCGTTGTCCCACCCAGATCTTTGTCCCAGATACTCTAGCCTATCTCCATGTTCTGGCCCCATCTTAAGTCTCAGATACAGACAGACTAGCCCTGTCTTTTCCCTGGTCCATCTTTGTTGGTTCGTCCCCAAGATGCGATTTGACCCTATATATCGCAGATGTATTGATCCCATATGCAGTCTTCCTAACTTTTTGGGTTTCTAAGGTTTTATTTTATTTTAAGCTGCTTGAAGCTTTCAAATTGTTTGCTATGAAATTAGAGGACTTTCAATTCCTGCTTTGTAAAATTGTTTGCTTGAAAATTTTCTGTCATGATCATTCATTAAGTCTCTTCTTTCTTGGTCATCTATCATTCCTATCATCTCATTAGGCTATATCTTGCTCAGTTGTCTTTTGAGCCAGAATTATCAAGTGCCCTCGATGTCGGCTTTAAGGCAGGTGACCGTTACGGGTACTCGTTCGCGTTGTGTCCAAAATCGCCATCGTTATAGCAGAAAAAGGCGGTCGTTGCTTCTACCATGGCTAACAAGGAGTACAAACCAATTTTTATTTTATTTTTTATAGTCTCGTGATTTCTTGTGCGTTTTTGCTTCAGAAACATTATAGGATTTTAAACCCTTCTTCCTCGATCATTTACCCAAAAATAGTTACTTCTGTTTCGAATTCTGTCGTCTGACTCAGTGACCCATTGCTTGCCGGCGTTTGCTTCTGGCCGACACCGACATTTACCGGCCACTGACCCCCTGCTTGCAAGTCTCTGTTCTTCCTTTGGTCTCTATTCACACATCGAAGCTCGGTCTCTGCTCCCACTTCACAGCTTGCAGCTGTCTGTCCTTTTGTTTTTTGTTTTTTTGTGTTTTGATCTTTCTTCTTCCTTCATTTTTTTTTCTCATTTTTTTTCATACACAATATTTACTATTTGTTTTGGAAACAACGGGAAAACAAAAACAAAAACTACAAACACAATCTAGCTACTCCTATAGCATCATCCCTTAGAAGGGGATACACAATGTTTTCATGATTGTATGTTTTAGACTATGGCTTATTATTATTATTATTAATTTTGGACAATTTCTTATTTTCAAACTTCTATATGTGTAATATATATTATTTAGTTTGCATTGAAAAGAAAAAAAAAAAAAAAACTACAAACACAATCTCACCCACTAAGATTCAGCTAGCTTTTGTACATGTTTAGCAAAGCTCAACATTTCCCCCAATTAGTGCGGCCAAAACAGAGCTCTAGATTCCAGCAACCCAACCAACTTTCACTTCGAGGACAAAGTGGAATCTCAAAGGGTGACATTGATAGGACCGGGACAAAGTAATTATAGAAGTAGTTACAGTTACAAAGTAGCTATAGAATTAGTTAGGTGGTTAAGACTTGTAAGAGCATTGGCTTAGCTTAAATGGTAGGAGAGAATAGAAGAGAGATGACTCTGAATGATTAGCATTGGAAAACTAAGCATTAGCTTTGTTCAAGGGGAAACACTAGGGAGGAGAGTTCTCTCCTTTTCTGTAGAGTTCTCTCCTTTTCTGTAGAGATTTAATAAACAAGAGAGAGAAAAATGTATCATTTTTATGGGTCATTTCACCATGAGAGGATCCATTCCCGTGGAGTTTTAATAATCCCACCCCCTTTCTCTCTTTTCTACATATTTCTTAATTCTTTTGCTTGTGGGTTTGTAATAAAGTTCCCTCTGCTTTGAGTCATCTAACAATCCTCCTTGAGTTTTGGTACCAGTATAAGCGTGCTTAATAGCAAGTCTGGCAAACATTTTACTGTTATGCAGCATTACTAGCTCACATATTTAATTTTTAAGTTTGGCACCAGTATAAGAGTACTTCTAAATATTGTCTTCATGCCTGATTATTCTATATTGCTTGTATTTCATACTATCTTAAATATAAATACTGCAGCGATCACATTTACATTTAATTTGGAAATTTGGAAATTGTTTGATTATATACTAAGGTATTTTGGCATGCATGCCACTATGTGGATGGATATTCTAGGTTACTGGTGTAGCATCTGGTGCAAACTTTGCCTTTTTATATTTCTTTTCTTTTGCGCTTTGCGCTATTGGCTTGCAGATACTAAGAAGAAATTTTTCCAAGTTAAATTAGGATTTGGACATCTTGGAACGAAACGTCAAAATGACCAGTCTTGAATTTACCTGCTTAATGGTGATATTTCAGGTGATCGGTACTTGAGGCCATGGATTATTCCTGTGCCGGAGATAACTTTTACAGCAAGAACTGACGAGGATGAATGCTTAATTTTGGCAAGTGATGGACTTTGGGATGTAATGACCAATGAAGAGGTTGGAGAAGTAGCGCGCCATATTCTTAGAAGGCGCCGCAGATCCTTGTCAATGGAGGAAATATCTCCTGCACAAGTTGTTGCGGATAGCCTGACTGAAATTGCGTATGGTAGAAATAGTAAAGATAACATTTCGATCATAGTTGTTGATCTGAGATCAAAGAGAAAACGTCAGCAAAGGTCTCCTTTAATTTCCTAAGAATCCAATTCTATTTCATCTTTTGAACCTTGAGAAGGGCAAAAAGATGGTAATGAAGTTCTAGAGTTGATCTATAAACAAATAGACTATTTTGTCTGATGACCCCATTTATACTTGTTATCAGTTATCACTTCAACTTGTGTTTCTCCTAACCTGCTGTACAGAGTTGACTGTCAAAAAGAATCTGCTTCATGACAAGTGACAACTAGCTTGAGCTCGCCAGTTATGATGAAGTATAGATCAATACTCAATTTTTATGGGTTTGGTTCCTAACTGTTATGTTTGTATTGATAAAAAAGAAATAGAATGGACAGAAATGGAACGGAATATCAAAGGTTACCATTGCTTGAATTTCTTAAAATTAGAAGAAATGTAACGGAACATGATAAAAAGTTCTATTCTATTTTATTTTATTTAATATTTTCATTTTTCTTTTTCAAAATTTCGGGATATAGGATGAAACTACTTCATTAAAGTTATCATTCTTATTATTTCATCATTTCTCAAATAATGAAACACAAAATTTCATTTTGTTTCATCATAAAATATTTAAATAATAATATGGCAATTTTATTTCATTTTTATTATATCCTACTTATTATTAGATAATTAAATATACCAAAACTTAGAAATAGGAATCTGTCCATTTTGATCCATACCATAAATGTATTAGAATTAATTTTTTGATACATAAAGACTTAAAAATCTCACTTAAATTAAAATAACAAAAAACAAAATAATGATGCACAATGCCTTCTTAAATATGAAACATAAATTGTACTCTATGCTATTTGCATTTTTAAATTTAAAGCATCTTACAAATTAATAGGATACATGCTTGGAATACAAGTTTATGGTTTGTTTTAACTGTCACCTTGCTTAGCAAAAGCCCATATTCAGGCACAAGTCAAGGGCTGTTGTCTCTTGATAAAAGGTATTGAAAATTATAGACGTCTCAGACTGTGCATTCAGACAAGAGCCAAAGAAGGCATGCACAGGTTAGTGAGATGTCAGAAGTGTCGTATAAACTTAGTCATACAACAATTTTGTACAACTGGGTTTGGAATGATTTCAAATCCGCCCAAAGCAAAATCAAGGGTAATAAGTTTGGGACGTTTAAGGAATGATATTCATGTGCCTATGCAATTACTCGTCTCTTCCAGTGTCCAGTCGTTGTTGAACGCATTTTCCACCAACAAGAAAGTTAAAAACTTGCCTCAAATTTCCTCTGGATGGTCGCGCATTTGTTGCAAACTTACAGACATATACAAGCCGTCGCCTCATATCCCATTTAGTGACATGAGTCTCGTTGAAGGATTTCCCATCATCAAAAGTACCTAAAAAGTGCAGACAACAGGGATGATTAGTGATAGAATTAAGAATAATATTAATAATGCATCAAGAACGGGGTGAACCAGAGCAGTGGTAAAACTGTTCTTTCATGACTGAAAAGTCATGGGTTCGAATCCGGAAAACAGCTTCTTTGCAATTATGCAAGGGTAAAGTTACGTACAAGGATTTCCTCCACTCCACACTCGCTAGTCGGATTTAACGGGAAGTGGTTTTTGATTTTTATTAATAATGCATCAAGCTTTAAATATTCAAGAATGTACAGAAACACAAACTTTTTGAGCAATTAACCCCACCTGGGTTTTACAAGCATATCTTCCTCACAGATAATCTAATTTATCATCTATTGCTTAGAAGTTAGAATATCACAAACTTTAGAACAATTTAACTCCTTGCACTGTCACATTGCACCAATTAAACAGATGCCTGTCGCCAATCGTCGCTGCTGCCACTTCAAATTTTGCGGCTGCAACATCATCCCTGAGTTCGATGCAAGCTACTCAGACCTCTTTGACAACTTAGAGAGAGAGAGAGAGAGCTTGCTGCCAAGGAAAAGCTAGTTTTGGAGATACCAGCTTTCTTGCCGCGTTTAACTTCTCTTCTCGTTCTCTTTATGGGACCAACTCATTTGACACAAACCTCCTACATAAATATTGGGTCTTCCCAAGCTTATCAAGGTATCTATTTTCCCCAGCTTCCGTATCCCTCCTTTCTAGGTAAGGAAGATTACCAGAGGCTATATGATTTCTTCTACGAGCCATCTGGGCTGGTACTTGACAAAGCAGTGCGCCTTGGCATCTCTAAGAAGAAGCTTGCCACATCTTTTTCGCCACATGCTTCAATTCATTTGGGGACATGAAAATTTTCTTCCCAAAAATGTTGAAATGGATGGCCAAGTGTTGGGAATCCAAATGTGATAGTGAAATGTCCCACATTGGTTAAAAATAGACTAAGTGAGAACCATATAAGTGGAAGGACCTCATAAACCTAACACCTTTAGGTTTTGAGTTAAGATATAATGCCAAGTCCACTTATTGTGATGGAGTACCGGTTAGCCCATTGATGATAATTCTCCTCTAACATGGACTCCCCCTGCTACCCAACACCAAGCGAGGATCAAATTTCACACCTGGTTGGCTGAGGAGGCCAGGTGGGCCAAGATATCTAAGAACGTGAAGTTGGTGGTTGATGAGGTATTTCAAATTGAGTTGCCGATGCTGTTGCAGTACATGAAGGCGAAGCAGGACACAGAGGTAATTGAAAGCCAAGAGAACAAGAGTTCCAAGTGAAAGAAGGGGAGATGTTGTTCGAGTACCAGTTGCGATGAAGGATCCAAAATATTCAAGAGTGAAGAGGAGTTTGTGGGGGAGGGGGAGAAGTTGTTTGGTGGTTGATGAGGTGTTTCAAATTGAGTTGCCGGGGATTGGTTCTTGGGGGAGGGGGAGTTGTTTGGTGGTTGATGAGGTGTTTCAAATTGAGTTGCCGATGCTGTTGCAGTACATGAAGGCGAAGCAGGACACGGAGGTAATTGAGAGCCATGAGAACAAGAGTTCCAAGTGAAAGAAGGGGAGATGTTGTTCGAGTACCGGTTGCGATGAAGGATCCAAAATATTCAAGAGTGAATAGGAGTTTGTGGGGGATCGGTTCTTGGGGGAGGGGCAGAAGTTGTTGAGGCATGTTATTTAGACAGAGGAACCAAGTGAAGGTATGTTTCTCTGTTACGATTCCTTTGAGATTCAAGTTGACCATTGATATTTCATATTTATATGAAAGTGGTGGTATTGTAACTGTTGTTTACAGATAGTGCTGACACTGGAAGTAGAAAGGGCTGCTAATGGACTAGTCATATGATGTTGTAAAGAATCTTGGGACACACCACCCCAAAAGCTAGCTCAAAGGACGGGAGTGTCCAAGGCCTTATAAACTCCACATTAGTTGCACATACAACCAATGTGGGACTATATATCTCAACACGCCCCCTCACACGAGAGCCCATTGGGCTTAAAGAATGGATGATGCAACAGGCCCAACCCACCTGTGCTAAGAGAGTCCACAAGAGAAAGTGGGGGACGACGAGTCTCTGATACCATGTAAAGAACCTTGGGATAAACCACCCCAAAAACTAGCTCAAAGGGTGGGAGTGCCCAAGGCCTTATGAACTCCACATTAGTTGCACATATAACCAATATGGGACTATATATCTCAACATGCCCCCTCACACGAGAGCCCATTGGGCTTGAAGAGTGGATGATGCAACAGGCCCAACCCACCTGTGCTAAGAGAGTCCAGAAGAGAAAGTGGGGGACGGCGAGGCTCTGATACCATGTAAAGAACCTTGGGATACACCACCCCAAAAGCTAGCTCAAAGGGTGGGAGTACCCAAGGCCTTATAAACTCCACATTAGTTGCACATACAACCAATGTGGGACTATATATCTCAACAGATGTGAAGTTTCTCATGATGCATGGCTGGGGCATAAGGTTGGAAGTGGTGCAAACTTGTACTAGATTTACAGTTCGCACAAGCTGGCAGGTGGGTTGGTGGTGGCAGACGGCTAGCGGCAAGCAGCGTCAATGGCTGACAACAGGCTGCAGGGGACAAAAAGCAAGTTGGTGTTGAGTTAAGGATAAGGGTATTATTTTCTTAAAATTGTCAAATATGTTTAGTTGTTAAAATATTATAGTATAAGGAGGTTAATTGATTTAACTGAAAATATAGGGTGCTTTTTTGAAAAGCACCTAAGTATAAGGTGATTTTATGTAATTTGCCCACAATTTTTCTCCCTACTCCTTTCCTCTTCATCCACCTTTTCTTTATTCCTCCTCTTTCTCTCTTCCTAGATCAATTTTATAGTGTTTGAAAGACATCAATTTTAAATTTTAAGAGTCTAACAAGTACACTTGAAAATGGGCATGATGAACACTACAATGCGTTGATTCTATACTATGCGAGAGATGCGCTTGATAATTAATCTTTTGTAACAATATGGAAGATATATACATATGTACCTTTTTCATCAAATAGTGACATCAAAATGGCTAAACAAACACATACACTAATATCTTCCCCTGAAAAGCAAAGAAAAATAGCATATTAGGCAAGGTATGTTGGTTTTATGCAACACACATAATAATTTGCTTTTACACAGGTCCACAAGAATGATTTAGAAGGATAAGGAATGGTGCCTTAGAAATTCAAAAGATAAAGTTATAAAAATAAGAATATAACAATAGAAGTTAAATGGACAGTTAAAGTAACTCTGTACTGCACCCAATACATGACAAGTACATTATTGAGGTGCTCGGTTCACAAGCAAATATCTAAGATGCATGGAAATAAGATAACAAGGTAATAGATGCATGGGTGTCTAAGATCCTCATGTTTAGTAATTGGTATAAAAATTGGTAGTAATTAAATAAAGAACACAGTAATTTATGACTCTGTAAAACATATTTACTCAGGAATTCAGATTCCCACATTTTTAGGAGGTAAGAGATACTTGTAATTGGTGGAATCATAGGATATTGGTGTTTTAATCTGTAGAACATGTAGAATATTCTAGATAGTATTTATTGATGTAGTTGGTAGTTGTATATTTAGTTCCTACCGTTTAAACGGTGATTGGTGATCTGCATTGCTGGGTTGTCTCCAGAAGACGAAGAGTTGGGAAGGGGTGAGGCTCCAGACGAAATTCCAAACGAATCTTCAGCGTCCATGGCTTTCTAGCAACAGGTACCCAGAAAAAAGTTCCTCTAAATACGATTTTGACCCTCAAAAAACAGGAAGAGGGAAGGCAGACGATCATAACGGGGTATGACTCGCCGGAAAAAAAAATGAAGGAAGGGCGGCATGTGGGACTCACGTGCCGGTAAGGCTGAAGGTTGGTGGCGGTGCGTGGGGCGGTTTCCGGTGACGGGTCTTCTGTGGGCTGGCTCGGAATTTTGTTCTGAACCTAATGGTGGCCTTGGTTTCGTGGTTGGAGGTGTCTAGGTAGGGATTCTGGCTTGGGCAGTGGAAAAAACGAGAAAAGGAATAGGAAAAAAAAAACTTAGAAAATAAACCAGAACGGGGAAGAGACTGGAATATAACCAGCTCTTGATACCATGAAGAAAAGAAGAAGTATTTTTTCTGAATAATACATTTTCTTAATTCATTGAGAGACCCAATGGGTCCTTTTTATATTGAGTACATCCAACTACCTCAACTACTTTAATAAATATGCAACCACCAATTACATCAATAAATATACAATTGCCAACTAAATATACAACTACCAACTACATCAATAAATACTATCTAGAATATTCTACATATTCTACAGGCTGGAAAGGTAATGGGTTTTGCCCAGGATTTTCGGCGAAGCTCCTCCCTTCGTACTTCAGAAAAAGCAGAAGGGAAGGTAATGGATTTTGCCCCAAAATTCTTCCACGAGCATCATCCAGATCAGAATTAAGGCCAGCAAGAAAATCATAGAGACGCCTTTTCTCTATATAATTTTTTAATCTTGCATTAGCTTCTAAACCTTGAAGGTCTGCTTTATCATAAAGATCCAACTCTTGCCACAGTGTTTTTAGAGCAAGGAAGTAGTCAATAACAATCATCCCTCCTTGACGTAATTCTTTCACCTTGGTGTTGAGATCAAAAGCCTGAGAGGCATTGCCCAGATCAGAGTACTATTCTTTAATAGCTTCCCAAATTTCTTGAGCTGTATCAAGAAATAAATAAGTTTGACTGATATCTGGTTCCATAGAATTAGTCAGCCATGTCATGACCAAAGCATTTTCAGTCACCCAAGCATCATAGCCAGGTTCACTTTCTTTGTGATATTTGTCAGCTTGCAAAGCATTCTCGTACCACTTATTCTCCTAAAAAATATCATGAATCTTCTCCCTTTACATTGATTCATAGTGATATTTGGGGACCCGCTCATGAAAAAGATGTCTCGGGTGCTCGTTGGTTTATTACTTTCATTGATGATCATTCTAGGGTATGTTGGGTATACCTCTTGAAAGATAAGTCTGATGCGGCATCCACCTTTAAAAACTTTCATGCTATGATTCAAACTCAATTCCAGACCTCTATCAAAATTCTGCGAACAGACAATGGTACTGAATATTTTAATTCTGTTCTTGGAGATTACCTAAACCAGCATGGAATTATTCATCAAAGTTCTTGTCCTAAACCCCTCAACAAAATGGGGTGGCTGAAAGGAAAAATAGGCATCTAATTGAAGTTGCTCGAGCTCTCTTATTCACAATGCATGTCCCTAAATATCTATGGGGGGAAGCCATCTTGACAACCTCTTATCTCATTAATCGGATGCCTTCTCGGGTACTACATTTTCATTCTCCTTTATCCTGCCTTACTAAATCTTTTCCTTCTATGTACCCAAAAAAAAAATAAAAAAATCTTTTCCTTCTTTCAATGCTCTTTCTTCTTTTCCTCCCAAAATATTTGGCTGTCTGGTTTTGTGCATATTTCTCCACATCAAAGGTCCAAACTTGACCCTAAATCCATCAGATGTGTCTTTATAGGATATTCCCCTAATCAAAAAGGTTATAAATGTTACTCACCTTCTCTCCGTAAGGTTTTTTTTTCCATGGATGTTACCTTTTATGAGACACAATCCTTTTTTTCCCCGACTTCTCTTCAGGGGGAGTCTACTGGTATGAATGAAGATAAGCCAGGGAAACCAAATGATGCTGTTGTCTTACCTTGGTCTTTGGAAACAGGGGGAGTTATTGGGAAGAAAACAGGGGGAGCAACTATACCTGAATCTAATGATCCTCCTGGTAAATGGGGAAAATCTTACAGCAGGCGCAAAACACATGAAGATACTCTAGACTGCCAGGATCCTTACTCGAGTCCTTGTTCCAGCAACCCACTTGAATGCACTAGTACAACCAACGTTGATATGCCTATTGCTCTTCGGAAAGGTACTAAATCTTGCACTGCTCATCCTATTTCCCATTATATCTCATATGAGAAGTTGTCTCCAGGTTTTCGTGCTTTCAACACTATGTTAGATAGTACTAGGATACCAAAAAATATCCAAGAAGCACTTGATGACCCAAAATGGAGGAATGCAGTATTAGAAGAAATGGATGCACTTACAAAAAATGGAACATGGGAGTTTGTGACATTACCTAAAGGAAAGAAAACTGTTGTTGCAAGTGGGTGTTCACAATAAAATTCAATGCAGACAATAGCAACAATAGGTATAAGGCCAGATTAGTTGCTAAGGGATTTACTCAGACTCATGGGATAGATTATCAGGAGATATTTGCTTCTGTTGCGAAACTTAACACTATCCACGTTCTACTATCTCTTGCCGCCAACCTTGATTGGCCATTGCAACAGTTAGATGTTAAGAATGCCTTCTAGAATGGTGATCTACATGAGGAAATTTACATGGATCCACCTCCTGGTTTTGAAAAAGGGGATGGTTCTGTGTGCAAGTTGCAGAAGTCTTTCTATGGACTTAAACAATCTCCCAGAGAATGGTTTGAGAAATTTACTCAAGCTGTTAAGGGAAGAGGGTTCACCCAAGCTCAGACTGATCACACTTTATTTTTTAAACACTCCAACAAAGGAAGAATTGCTATTCTGATCGTTTATGTTGATGACATAATTGTCACTGGTAATGATAGCGAGGAGATAACCTCTTTAAAAAAATGTTTAGCTAACCAGTTTGAACTAAAAGATCTTGGATCTCTCAAATATTTCCTTGGCATGGAAATTGCTCGGAGTAAGGAAGGAGTTTCTTTAGCTCAGAAAAAATACATTCTAGACCTGTTGCAAGAAACAAGTATGCTTGGGTGCAAGCCGGCAGAGACTCCAATTGAAGCTAATATCAAGATGGGGGTTGAGGACGGGGAAGATGTTGATAGGGAGCAGTACCAGAGACTAGTGGGGAAATTAATCTATTTGTCTCACACTCGTCCTGATATTGCTTTTGCTGTGAGGATGGTTAGCCAATTCATACATTCTCCTAAGGAAAAACACCTTAGTGTTGTTTATAGAATTCACAAGTACCTCAAAAATACCCCTGGTCGAGGAATTTTCTTTAAAAAGGGCACAAAAGGATGATTGAAATCTATACAGATGCAGACTAGGCTGGCTCTGCAATGGACCGAAGATCTACTTCAGGATATTGTACTTATGTCCTGGGAAACCTTGTGACCTGGAGAAGTAAGAAACAAACTGTTGTTGCAAGAAGCAGTGCAGAAGCCGAATTTCGGGCTCTAGCCCATGGTATTTGTGAAGGAATTTGGTTACGAAGGCTTCTGGAGGAGTTGAAGATCTCTTATTCCCTACCTATCAAATTATATTGTGATAATAAGGATGCTGTCAGCATTGCTCAAAATCCTGTTCATCATGACAGAACAAAACATGTGGAAGTTGATCGTCACTTTATCAAAGAGAAATTAGAAGACGGTAGTGTATGCTTGACATATATACCTACCAAGGAACAGACGGCAGATATCCTCACCAAAGGATTACTTAAGCCGACCTTTGAGAATTTGATCAGCAAGTTGGGAATGATCAATATATATCTCCCAACTTGAAGGGGAGTGTAGAATATGTAGAATATTCTAGATAGTATTTATTGATGTAGTTGATAGTTATATATTTAGTTGGCAGTTGTATATTTATTGATGTAGTTGGTGGTTGCATATTTATTAAAGTAGTTGAGGTAGTTGGATGTACTCAATATAAAAAGGACCCATTGGGTCTCTCAACGAATTAAGAAAATGAGTTATTCAGAAAAAATATTTCTTATTTTCTTCATTATGATAAACCTGTTTACCAAAAACAGGTGTCTAACTCAGGTATCTAGAGATACACAGAATCCTAGATGAAGGTCTATAATGACAGAACTTGACATAAAACCTCTTTTTGGGGCGGGGAGTGTTAACTAAATGCTACGAATCTGCTGGGGATTCTGAGGCTGTTTAGGAGTGAAAAAGAGTGTTGGCTACCTTGAATATAAAACAAATTTGAGGGGATGGGATTGCTCAGAGGGAAGGAGTAATATTCTCTATATATAGGGAGTAAAATTATTTATCTATCTAGTGGTAGTACAAAGGCAACAAAAATAAATTAGTGATGACGGTAGAGTGATCTATCCAGTAATTAAGTAATAGTGCTAGCTGCTAAGGGAGAAAGTATTTGTCTGCCTGCCCCTTCTAAGTTCCACCAGTGAGTCCTATAGTGACAACGCCATCAATGACAATTAAGCTGTTTTCAAATGCCAAGCACAACACATGCAATGAATTCATGTCATTTAGTTTCAAATAAATCCTAGTCTACATAAATAAATAGACAAGGTAGACAGAGGACACTTCGGGGCCTTTACCATTATTACAACAAACTAGAAGTCTTTTTCCTTCGCCAAGATTGAACTTTGCAAAGCCCACCGCTTTAGGAAGATTGTTTAGTAAGGAAAATCGATCAAACTTTGAAGTCTGGCCATCAAAAACTAAAATGAGTGGAAAAATGCTGATAATAATAATAAGAAGAAGAATTAAGCAAGTTTTCCTTCCACTTCATACTGACCACTATTGGAAGATGCAAATATGCTTCAGCACCGTGAAGACAGACAGATATGGACTCATGACCACAATTCAATATGCAATCAACATCAGCCGCATCTGCAGCTGCACCAAACATGGAAACTGGACACTCAGCCAGAAAAACAATATAGAAACAAATTACTGCTCAATGATGTTGCTGATCAGAATTAGGTCGGACAAAAAGGCAACTAAAGTATGTCCGTACTATTGATAGAATTTACAAATGTGACAATGTGTTTTCATTTCACAGATCTTCTAGTTCAATAAATGTGATTATAAAATCAAGAGGACCAGGCATCCTCAAAAGAAATGCACCAGAGGATTTTAAGAGTGCATCAATTAACTCAGCATACCAATTTGAGATGTGCCAACTGCCAAATTAGTTGATCCCAGCCAAGACATCGCAAAATCTTCAGAAGACTCATTGTCAATTTTGACATTTGAAATATCAAAAGTTTCTGATGGTTCTTCATGTGAAAGGCAGACTGACTTGAGGGGTTTAACCGTGATCTGTGGTGCACTTTCTCCTCTATATGCACGGTATACTCTACTCTTCTCAACCATATCTGCGACCTTCTGGTTACACACATCAGGACCAGAGTTTATAATATCATAAACATGATTCCAGAAGAGCCCGGGAGATAAACCCCTAGCCCAGCTTTCTTCATCATCTCCGGCACCAGGAATGTAATTCCAACTAAACTCAGAGGTAGTCCTATGTTGGCTTAACCCAATTGATGAAGATGCAGACACAAGTATAATGGGTGTGAAATCCCAAGAATCATGGTGAGGTACTTCATTCAACCAGATGACAGTTTTCTGCGAAATCCACAGAGGGCGCAAGGGTTTCTTAAGGCATGCAGCAAGGGAAGCAATATCAGCTCCACTAGCTATTAATCGTTCAGTCCATTCTTGCAATCGCTCCTCAATGAAAGCTTTTTCTGTTTGGGAAACCCACAGGGGGAGATGCAAGGAACAATCCCAATCAAAAGAGACATCTCTTGTAACATTAGAATCCTGCTTTTATGAATGAAGGCAACACAACAATAGGAAATTACAAGAGATAAAGTGTAGATACAGATACAGTGTAAATAACCAAAAAGATTGTGAAATAATATTGGAATCATTCTGACCTGAACCATTTCATTTTCATTGGATGATGATGCATCATTATCAACATGAAGGTCCGTTCTTCTGAAATGGGTAATGGCACGATTCAAAACACAGGTCCAAATGGGTATAGTTTTGGACATGCTATCAGGAAAGCGTTTTCCTCTTCGAGTGGAATCAACAATAATAGACCCTCCCTTCTGTCCTACCCAATTCAATAATGATCATAAAGTAGTTAGTTTAAAGCAAAGTGTATGAAAAGGGATAGAATAGTAACATACCAGCAAGGAGGGCTAGGTGGAGGTTAAGGCGAGAAGTGTTGAAAGAACAGTTGTTGGTGTGGCCATCGGTGGATTTGAAGTAACAAGTTGAATGGAAATTGGGGGAATACCACAGACCGCAACGAAGGTTGGCAACGAGAGGGAGCAGAGGCCATAGCTGAGAGATCTCACCCACAAAGATAGAGTCTTCATAGATCGATCTCAATGCGTTGTACAAACTGTTCTCTCTTTTCTTAATGCTTCTCGCCGCTCTGTATATGCTTAGCTTCCCAACTTCTTCATCCTCCTCCATTCCCTCTCTCTCTCTCTCTCTCCCCTTTTCTCTCTCTACAAAACTACAACTCTCCCCGCTGTAAATACTTCGCGATTGAACTAGTTAAAAAATTTGTGTACATGTAAACTTATTAATTCGTGAAAACGATTGAATAATTATCATGTCATTCGATTCGGAATTTGAGAGGAGAATTTTTTTTATGAATCATGATATATTGATATGCCTTCGGGAGCGTTAGCTAAAAGATACTTTGTTAAGGTAAAATACTCTAACAAATATTACCAAAAAATTGTCTGAAATTTTCTCATATTATTTGTACAGGGAAATAATTATCTTATTTTAAAAAATAAACAAATAATAGATAATTACAAAGATAAAATAGTGAGATTTATTATTTTTTATTTTAAAAAATGATAAATAAAATTAGATTTCATATTTCTATGGGGTTTTTTTTTGACCCATATGGGTAATTAGAATAATGAAATAAAAAATTAATAAAAGTAACTCTTCAATCACCAAAAGCATGACATATGACATAGCCTAAAACACAAGTAATTGAGTCGATTATTTTAATTTTTCCATCCAGAAATTCATACTCTTCTTAGCAAATAACATTTCGCTTCTTAATATCACAAAATTAAGGGAAGTATTTGTCAAAGTAGAAATTGAAAGATTATCTATTACCAAAATAAATCTCATAATATTTAAAGTTAGTTATTTAAGTGATATATAATGATAAAATATTGGATGTAAAAGAATGTGTAAATGAAATGTTAAAAAGAAAAGACGGAAAAAAAAAATTAAAAAATAGAGCAATTGGAACTGTGGCTTATACTGTTATACATGAATTCATTTCGATTTAACACTTAATTTGATTTGACTTCATTTTGGTCCAGTTACTCCTAAAACCAAAGCATAGGGCTTACCAATTCTTAATTGTAAAAGCTCAAAATGAATAAAACAGGTACTAATTGTGCCCACTGCCCACACCTTTGACAAACAAGTACAAAGCAACTTGATTGAATTTTAATTCTTAAAACTTGTAATCTTGGCAGCATTTTTCATCACTCCAGTAGTTGCTGAAGAAGCTGGATTGATGACCTTTCGTATCTTAAAGACATTCCAAGCAGTGTTAGCAGCATGTCCCGCAGTTGCAAACACATGTTCACTTGCTTCCCCAGCATTTTCCCCAAACCTGTTAACCAAGGATGAAGTTACATGTAAGGGAATTACTTTTCTTATGTTACATAAAAATATTATTATCTCCTACACTCACATTTTTCAAATGGCCACAAGTTTTTTTTTCTCTCATCTTCAACTTTTTTCTCTCTCCTAACTATTGTTTGAGCATGAGATAATACTTCTCTTATGCAACAATTTGAGAAGTATTACCCAATAACATATTGACAAACAAAACAAATTTATTAGCAACCACTATCTGAATTCCATTCAACATTTTCTTCTTTCTGACCCTTGTTTTGGCCATGTGAGATTTCTACTAAAAGGGATAACACTAGAGATGGGAACTGATCCCACTTGAGGACCACATGGCCTATTGGCATATTTAAGTGGAATAAGTTATTTTAGAGAGGGTGCAGTTCATTTTAAAGCATAATAAATTTTTGCAATATTGTTCAGACAAATGTGTTGCCTTTACCTGTTAGAGACCATTCTGGATGCAGCTTTGGAGGTGGCAGAAAGAGTTTGTTTTTCAGCAGCTTCAGCTGCATCAAGAACCTTGTCTGCAGCATTAGAAGAGAAACAAGAGAAGTGAAGATTATGCTGCTTATTTGAAAGAAAGAATCATGACATAGAATGTTACAAAGTGTTTGATTTGGTTTTACTTACTAACTGCATGAAGGGAAGCTAACAGCACCTCTCCAGGGAGCATTCTTAGGAATGCCTTTCCTGTTTGGGATTTAACCACAGGACCCATCACTGATCCACTAACTATACCAACTCCATTAAGCAAAGATTTGCTTAGCTTTTCTGTCATCTTGGACAGCCTTCTCACACTACATTGCAAATTAAAAGATAATTAATAGAAGCTCATGATCATTCACATGTGCATTAATTATTGTTGCTTATGTGTTTTCAGTGTTACTTTTTGGATACCGTTTGAGGTTTTTATTGATCTTGTTCTTCTTCGAGTCACTTGGTGTAGTCTTGTTTTTCATACTTTCCCTGGCCACCACACCATTTTTCTCACCTGCAGAACTATTTAGGATCGTTTCTCCTCCTTTCTGTACCTGATGATTTTCCACCCAACAAATTTTAGATACAAAAAATTATAGCAATTTAGTGATATAATAAGTCTTTCTGTTTTCTCTTGTGTTCAACATTATGAGTCTTTCTATCACAGTCACGCACACTTCATGCATTTTCTAGCCTCAATAAATTATAAGGTGTTCAATAAATTATAAGGTGTTGAGATATATAAAATCATTAATGTAACCTCACCCAACACAGTTTAAGCTTTTGGGTTGAATTGGTTCTTTACATGGTATCAGAGCTCGGTGTACCGGATTCAACCCTTACCGCCTCCCAATTTCTTTTAAGTGAAATTTCTTTGTTCGCATAGGTAAGTGGGCCTGTGCATTGTCCACCCTTCAAGCCCAATGGGCTCTCATGTGAGGGGGCGTGTTGAGATATATAAAATTATTAATGTAATCTCTGGCATGTGCATTGTCCACCCTTCAACCACAGTGAACTCTCATGTGAGGGGGCGTGTTGAGATATATAAAATCATTAATGCAACCTCACCCAACAGCTTAAGGTTACAGCTTAAGCTTTTGTGTGGAATTGGTTCTTTACATAATTTCATGCTCTATAAAATAAAAAGTGCAAAACACAAGGAAAACACTAAAATGCTCAAATAATTCAACACGAAAACAAAACCTTGTTGGAGTATGCATTGCTGCAAATGAAGATACCCTTCACAATCTGACCAGTCCCTCCAGCAATTGCCTTGGACAGAAAATGATTGTAGTCTTCAACCCTTGGAGCAAACTCCTTCCAATCAAGATCATTCTTGTTACTCAATTTCAAGCCAGAAAAGCAAGAGTGCTCCTTCAGAAAAGAATCCAGCACACCCAAATTTCCAAAACTCTCTTCTGAAAAAGTCACACCATAGCTAAGAGGCTCGCCATCTTTTACAAGCAACGAAAACAGGTAATGGAGAGCATCAAGTTTCACTACTGGCTCATCTTTTGTCAAAGGCCATTGAAGATCATCTCCTACTTTTATGATGGTAGCCAGAGACACATTGTCGTCCAAGGTTTTGATGATCATGAACTGGCCTTGAGCCAGTTCAAGAGCTTCTCCTTCATCCATCAGATGAACTTTGCATCCTGGTATTTGTATCAAAACTTCTTGTTTGAGATTTTTGGGTTCTGGGTATTCTTCAACAACTACAGGTATAGAGGTTTCATTGGGTGGCATAGTTGTGGAGCCACGGAAGCAGCACCCCATCTCTGCTTTGCTTTTGTTGCTTTCTCTTTCTCGGGAGTGGAATGTTAATGGATGGAGACGAAGACAATGGAAAAAGTTGTTGTTGTCATGGATTCTTCTATGAGATTACTTTTTATCAGATTTGCATAACAAGATTTTATCTCATATATATAAGACTTATTTTTTCCTTTTTTTTCTTTTCATATGGGTTTATATATTTGTAGGTTTATCATCTATCATTTATAACATGATCACAAAAACTTTCCTACACTCGTAACATTTCGTGGGGCAGCAGCAAAAAAACTCCGACACGCAAAACGAATCTCTATAATATAACACAATCATTTTTCCTATAACATAACTCTTATAAAACCCATATTTTTATCGCATAAAAAATAAAATCATTATTCCTTCTTTTATTCGTGGCTTTATTCTGCTGCTGATGAATAATTTGGTGTTATGGTCATATTACTTTCGGCGGAATGTATTGTAAAGAAAAAATTGGAGAGCTTCTTGAAAAATGTGTCAAAGCATCACAGCTTGCCCTCAGTGTGAAATCAAAGACTTTGTTATACGCTGCATTATTTTTTTGGGTTTTATTAATCTTATGTTAAAGAAGATAAGTTATCTCATGTTATAAAGATAAATTTATAGGCTCCACCATCTAAAAAATAAAAATAAAAGAAAAGAAAAAAGTGATACAATTATTGAATGGTGTGTAGGAGAAAAAATTATCACAGGTAACATAAGAGTAGTTTTTCCCTTATTTTTTTTTTTTTCTTATCCTTTTTCATGAACTTTTTTTGTTGTTTTTTTTTTCTCCTTCGTTGAGTATTGTTTTAAAATCTTCACCGTGGAATTTTGTCCTGGCTACTTTCCTTTTGCATGGTACTAATTCATGTTTCCCGTGAGACAACTAAACGAGCAGGAGGAGCACCTTCATATGAACGTCACCAATTGTTAGATAGATTAAGCAGTTTCAAGTAGTTGTCTATTTCCTTTCAACACTTCACCATCGTTATTACTTAAATTCAATGAATATAATATATTATCACATCATTTAATAAATTTTTAGTATCTCATGTTATTATTAATACAATCAAACATTTCAAATAATGGGACAATGTTTCCAAAAAAAAAAAATAATGGGACAACTAGTTCTATTTTTATTGCTGAAAAAAAATTTGTCATATTCACATAAAAATAATTCCATCCCAAACCAGAATAAAAGAAAAGGATTAACATCGGATATAGCGAACTCATCATAAAAAACAGTTATATTTATAAGATGAATTCACATAAAAATGAGTTAATACTATTAATTTTTCCTTTCTTTTCTTTATATAATAAGACCCACTTACTTTTAAATAAATATAACAAAAACAAAAATGTTAAACCCATGTGATATCTTAAAGTTATATTTGAAAAAAAGTGTTCAAAAGTTTTACAATGCATCTAAAATATATAAATTTCACATTCTTCTTATCGATTGTTCTGATTCCCAAGTACTTCTTTATGGACCTTCGAGTAAGCCTGTAATGTGTGTTACCGTGAAGGAGAGATGAAAATAATGTCAATCGCTACCAGTAGATTTTTTTTGCAATTCTTGATTACTGTACTACATAAATTAGAGCACCGAACTGTTTACAATCACAAAATCAACACCAAGGGGAAGGCTTGGGCTGAAAAATCATATAGATTGAATGAATAATGAAAAAATGGAAATGGATTCCTACCACTCAAAAACAATCAATCATGAATGCACCAAACAATAAATAAGATCAATTTGATCTACCAACACCCATCCTTCCCAAGTGAGGCAAAGAGATAGACAGAAGAGACAGAATTTGATGGCTACATGAAACTCTTTCCTAGTTATCAAATTTCTTAGGTTGATGCCATTGCGCCAAACTTCTGGACAAAGAATTGAGGAATGAACCTCTTGTAGGCATCCCTTTCTTTCCGTATAATTGTTTTCCTCCCAAGTCCGTGAAGATTGGACTCATATCTTTGCTTCTCTGAGTTCTTTCAATCTGCAGCACATAGAAACAAATAAATTTTGGTTGAGAAAATAGCTGTAAAAGTTCATCTTGTCCGTACAAAACAGGATAGGGTCCTGCATCTACTCCAATATTGAAGCCAGAGATGACATAAAGCATTCACCAATTTACCTTGCTAATTTTTCCATCTTTCAAATAATACCGAATACCAGACCAATTGATAGATTGTGAAAAATGGGAGCGAACCGCCGAGATAGGGTAAAGAAAGTTATCCACCACCAGTGCAATGAATACCTGCTCAAAGAAATCACTAACTTTATCAGCTAGTAATCAGGCATATTTCACATCCTATGGTGCCATAATATTATATTTATATCCCCATATATTCACGCAAGTCCATGCATTACTATCTCTATTTTATATTTGATCTTAGGGTTCAACATGCTTATTGCTTATGTCAATCCTTGTTGTGGCACGTATCCATGCTTGCCAAGTTTGATTAAATATAAAATTATCATTTTGTTTTATCAACAGTTAGAATTTGTGGTCATAATTAACTACACAAAATTGGCGTACAAGGCTGATAAAGATTTACTCAGAATACTACAGTAGAAATGTATAAGACATACGATAAACATTACTCAAATCTTTCCGCATAAAAACAAAGCAAGAAAAAAAATACTTACAAGACACCAATTATAGGAGGCGAGAGAAAGTTGCGTTGCCTCTGGAGACAACATGTTACACAGCTGAACTTCTATCCTTGTCAAGTTCCACATTGAAAGAAGCTCGACAAGAGTGCATATAGCTAGGAAGGTCACCAATGATAACCCTGGGAAAAGGCACATATCAAAATGCAAGAACTGAAAATGTAAAGCTTAATGGAAAAGTTCATCTTAACAATGCAGTTCACCCATTTTTGTATTCTTTTTTACGAGCATTGTCTATTCACTGTAAATAAATAAATGTCAGTCGGGGAAAATGCAACTTATGTCTTATATCAACCGAGAAGAGAATGTTATTATTAAAATTTCATATGTCATCTCATTGCATTATTAACAAGTAATCCATGACATAAAATTACAGCAAACAGACCTGATTTGTCTGCTTTATTTTAATATCCCATAGGGGTGAGAAGGTAATGAATTAATAACATAAATAAAATTCTTACAAAGTGCTTATATAATAAGTGCGGTTATAAATTTCATATAACACTGAAAAAGTTCCACTCAAATGCTATTCCTGAATTAAAGAAATCCACAAGGATTTCAGATTTTGGATATAAAACCGTAGAGAATCATCTTAAATAGAGAGCTTCAATCACTGCAAATGAGTTGAGAAATATCCCTCATTCAGCACCAGAATCCTGCCAAATTTTATCCATGAATCAATACTAACAACCTACCTAAAAAGGGAAAGTAGTATGCTCACCACCAGAAGTGTAGGTCATTTCTTCAAGTGAGTACTCCTTATCGTAAAATCTTAATGCTGCCATTCTTAATGCTGCCGCAACATGAATTATTGCCATTAAATATGGTGCTACAAATCCCCATGACAGATAGCAGTGGGAACCAAACAATGCACGGTTCATTATCCAGTTAACATTTGATATATATGACTCCAAAACGAATGTTTGTTTCCTCAAGTAATTCCAGTATCTACACATGTTAAAATAATTAAATCAACAAATACGCAAAGAAACTTTAAATTCAGACGAATAATGATCACAAACCTTCCAAAATTAAGATCACTTGCAAGGGGATGAGGAAAGACAGCAACTGGAGGTGAGGAAATGAGCCTTTTGTGAGCCCCTGTAAGAGCAAATATTATAGTCATTGTTAGAATATTAGAATTCTAATTCTTGTAGGACACTTGTTGTTTTAGTAGTCTTATTAGGCTGGGCTTCTAATAAATTCACCACACTATATATATATATATATATATATATATATATATATGTATATATATATATATATATATATATATATATATATATATGTTCTGTTTACTCATTCTTTGACTTGTAATTTCAACAGCAATGAACAAGATAATAAATAGAAATGAAAGACTAGAACAAACATTAAATATATAGCTAAAAAAGTTATTCTAATCTAGTTGAATTACTGGAAGCTCATTTTTACATTTCCTTTCTAGAAAATCACAAATATCAAAGATGAAAATTTTTATTTAAGGAGTTGCATGAAAAACAAAATATGGACCAGTCTCTTGAACAATGAATTTAATGAAGAACAACCCAAAAGAGAAGTTCCTCCACAGAACATAAGTTTTATGCAAATTGTGCAAAAATAAGCATCAAACAGCTGCAAGAAGATGCTCTTTGAATTGTCAAATCTTACTATAAAGAACCAGCTCCTTTATGGATCAATAATCAAGTAATCATTATTTTCAATATCTGATACAGATAAAGCTGTTATATATGATGATCAAATGTTAACATAAAAAAAATTTGATAAGAGTACCAGATATGGCTGCAAGAGTCATATCATCAGAATATCCACCATCTTTAAGTCCTGAGACTATACCATAACGATCTTGCCTAAAGTCATCAGCATGCATCTGGAGAAAAACTAAATAGTTAGAACATAAGTTTTTATTTTTATTTTTTCAAAGCATCAAAAATGAAAAAGGTAAAAGCTACTCGCCATCATGCACCCTCCCCAAAGAAAGAATGTTTTTCCACCAGTGGCAAAGCCCATTGAACAAGGCTGTGAAATAAAATAAAAAGAAGAGGATAAGGAACAAGAGAGTCAAATAATTATAATAAAATATTATCTAAAGCCCACATGAAAAGTTATCTAATAAATTCTAAGACTGAAGTCAAATTCAATTAGATAAGATTAATTTGTAGGTTTTATTTTAAAACAAGAGGAAAATAAAAGAAAACACAATCTTATACAAAGACACGTGCTGCATAGATCGGAGATATAAAGCTAGAGGAAGTTGTGTACCATATGGTATTCATAGATGCAGTAACTCCCTAGACTTCCAGATGGCAGATCAAGAGGGTATCCAGTTTGAATAAATATCTGTTAAGCATCAAAATGGATAAGACCGTAATCAAATAATTAAGGCAAAAGGAACCAAAATTATTCTAATTAAACACTTAAAAAGGGAACAACAAAAGAAATAAATTTCAAGTTCTACTTCTGGGTTCTTTTCCATCTCACGAGTGAGCGCTCCGATTGATCCAGGATGCAGCCTAACATCATCATCCAAAAACAATATATACTTGCTGTCTTTATGCATTTTCTCCACTCCAACCTGCCCAGGTGCCAATACTATGTAATACTAGTCTACTTGGTAAAATGCATCTAGCAAGGACAACCTAACAAATTCCAACAAGAATGAAAATGACCCAAGATTTTGATATCAATAAGTTACCACAGGTCCTTCACACATTTATTTGCCTAGCTAGAGTTATGTAGAGGAGATGCTTTCTAACAACTAGTCAATGAAACAACAAAGATCATTATGATTTTCACAATAGATTTAAATTGATTTCAAATAAATGTGAAAAGGATAAGATAAATGTGAAAAAGATAAGGCTAAGTTCCCAATATAGCACAGGCCAAGGCCATACTTTGTATTTGACAAGACGATCAAAATATACGTCAACAAAATTCCTTACCAATTGGTTGTGAATTTTCTGACTACAAGTTGTTGACAAACCAGCTACAACAATCTTAGCATCAACATAATCCTGCATACATCAAACAGGCATCCAATTAGGTGTGATGCCTAAAAGATAGTCAGATACAGCCCAAAACAGCGACAGATTCATGCAAGGGAACCAAAGGGACAGAGTCAAGCCTCAATATGAAAGTTTTGCTGGTTCCAGCAGGACAACGGGTAGAAAAACTAACTGAAATGAGTTTAAGGCTGAAAAACTTAATAGCAAATAAATACAAACATGGATGCGGAAAAGGGGGTGAAAAAGATTTTCTGGACTCATTTATACCTCAAATTCTGATATTAGTCGTGATACAGCATGGTAAGCAGGATCCTCTGTACTTTCTACCACAAAAAGAAATTCTATAGGGCCACCATAAAGAGATGTTATCTGCGTTTAAAAAAGAACGGAATCATAATGAAAGTTTCTATCAAAAGGAGAAGCTCAGTAAAAGAAAAGATACAACAATGGTTAACAAAATAAATTCCAATTATTAGCTGAAAAAATATTAAAAATTACAACCAATTATTATTTACTATGCAGAAAAATAATAATTAATGGTACATCCACAATGCCAAGAAATCATATAATTTAAATTAGAAATCTAGGAAAATGCAAGAAAAAGTATGTGAAATACATAATACATATAAGATTCAATTAAATTTTAAATTTTCAAATCATAACGTTTATTCATGAAAGAACCAATAGGGCACCGCAGAGAATCCAAAAAAAGAAACCTCAAATAAGTTCCAGGGGCATGTGTTATATCTTCTCACCTGACTCCTCCAATTATGGAGATTGTGTTCTCCAAACCCTTTTAGGGGCATAATTACTGTCACTCTTGGAAGATAGACCTGATTGGAGTGCTCAAGTTCATTAACGTCATGATAAAGGAAAGAAAAGCTATTGCCATTCTTCATACCATCCTTCATTTGTTTTATCTCTCTGTTCCTGTGAGGGGAAAAAATGCTGTAATTTTCTCATTGACATGACAATGAATGTATTTCCTATCTCTTGTTTGACATCAATGAGTACCTGACATAAGCAGCAAGTGCCCACCCCAAAGCAAGTGTTAAGCAAATTAAACATCCCTGCAGAGCAAACATAAAATCGAGGTTTTTATGACATGTTATCATGATTCTTCTCTTAAGCACCAAACGCGGAGGAATACAAAGTAAGATGTCAAGGAAACTTACGAGAGAAATTATCATGCAAAGATGCAAACGAAACGCAAGAGCTATCTCTCTCTACCTAACACTGCCACTAACATACAAAGCCCATATTCTGATACTTAAGGTTCCATTACCTCCTTCATAAATTAAATTCTGTTCAATAAGCATGCAATTTCACAACTTCAGTTTGATATGCAACTCAACGGAAAAAGCCCTTGCAACAATGTAGAACTTATTATCTCTACAATGTTGCTTGTGTTGCAAGCATATTCTACATGTAGATTTAAAGCCTACCAGACATCTCAACTACAGGGATTATGTATGTCAAACCTATGAACACTAAAGGTGGGAAGCAACCAACAAGCTGATACCTCAACTATCGTGATTGGAGAATAAAATCAGTGAAAAGGATTCCTGGGAGAAAGTAGAGATTGTACGGCTAAATCTCATGCATTGAAGTATATTTGAATACCATCCACATCCTATCAAGCCAAACTAGGTCATTGTTTCTCAAGCCAAATCTAAATCATTCAATCCTCTTGGTGGCAGCAGGTATAAATATTAATAGCAATCCTGAAAGAACGTTAAAGTCATATACTCTTCCAATTGCCCCCAGTTGTTAAACCAAAAGCATAATTGTCTGCCCAAGAGCCTTAGCTCATGTGTCACCAAGCACCTTTGGGAACTACAACTACTTGATTCGGAGATGAAATTCAACTGAGGCCACCACTTTAGTCTACCTTTCCCCTCCCAACACCCTTTGTAAACCCCCCCCAATTACACACACACACACAAAAAGCATAGTTTTCAACCGACCAAATTCAATCACAACCAAGCAGAAACGGACTGGCATAGAGATAGTGAAGAGCAACAAGCTCACATTGTATCACCTAATAATGCATAAGTCATGGGATGATGAGAAGGAAATAATATATAACACTGAAAAAAGCTTTAATCATGAATGAACTGTTAGAATCGAACAAAACCTAGTGAAAAAATAATAATAACTGAATTCAAAGAGGGAGGGGGATTTTAACTAAACGAAACAAGAGCAGCTCAACTGAATTTCCAGTGAAACAAATGACCTATGCTCATTTTGTTGAACAATTCGGAAGGAAGTACCCCAAAACGAAGAAATAGAATCAAGACTTTATTTTTATTGATGAGGGGTTTCGAGGAGATGGATCAAAAAGAAAGAAAAGGGAAACCTGGATCTGAATGAAAACCGCGATTGGACTACAAAAGGTTCTGCTGAGAGAGAAGAGGAACAAATCCAACGAAGACATTGTGGTGCGTCTCTCTCTCTCTCTCACTCTCTCTCTCTCTCTCCCTCTCTCTCAGTTTCTGTCTTTCTCTGAAACGTATACGTCTCTCTCTCTCTCTAGCTCAGAAGGGCATGAGCAGCATTGAGAGAGAAACTGAAGCTGGCAACAGATAGAAAAGAAAAGACCTCTTTCTGAACGATAGCTGAAATTTAATTTAGAAAATATTGATTAAATAACATTTTATTTTTAAGAATCGAATCTCTATTTTCTTAATAGAATAGGTTATTATAATCAAATCTAAGAGAGAGAAATAATAATGTTGAGATTTTAATTTAACGATATAAGCATTAGAAAAAAGAAAAGAAAAAATATTTGTATTTTTTTTGTTGGTGAAACAAATATTTGTACTTTTACATTTTATTTTTGCCCACTATCTCTTCATTTCATTTTCACGGGTGGAATCACACTTTTTTTTCCACCGTCTCTTTCTCTCACCTAAAATGACATAATTTTATCAAAAAAAAAAAAAATACATGTCCCTTTCGTAATATGTAATGATTATTTCGATAAGAGTTTAGTCACTCCTATATTATTTTTTGAAGAATTGTTTTTATTATGTTACATAACATAAACTCATCTTCCTACCCACATAAATTTACATGGGACCCACTTTAAATTTTTTCTATTTTTCCTATTCTCTCTCCTCTCTCTTCCTTTTGTGAGAGTATGAAATTTGCTTTTATATTATATAATATAACAAAAGCAATTCCCTATTTTTTGATAAACTATAAGTATTTTCATTAGAGGTAATATTGTTTGGGATGGATTCAAATTAAGATTTTAAACTCTTTCTAAAGATGATATGGGGGAAGATCAAGCATATACTTCTTCCAAGGATAGTATGAGGAAGATCAAGCATATGACCTCACTTCAATTTACTCAGTTTTTTTTTTTTTTTTTTTGCATCAACTAAATTATTATTTGATTACTCACTCCTATTTCTATTTAACCAATCAAATCCTTATTTGAGTTAAGATTTGAGATGATTCTTGACTAAGAAGATATATAATTTAATCGAAGCATTTAATAGGAATATTCTTTGCAGTATCAAATTTTTTATTATGTATAAGTTTATGATGTTTTCTATATTTAAAAAGAGAAAATTTTGAACTTTACTACGTTTTTCTATTTCAAGTTTTATTGTTTTGAAGAGGGGGGGACAGACCGTTGGATTGGTGGTTATATAAGTAGGAGAGAAGAATGGCAGGGTGCAAGATGTCACATGCTTATTGGGAGCCATGGAAGAAACAAAGAAGGTGCTTTTCATAGGATCCGAATCTTTCATTTTCTGCGTCGCTTTTCAATCGCAAATTGTTTTTTTGGGGACACTGTACAACGACAACATCCTTCACAATTCACATGGTCCCATCACTTTTGGGTTATTATTATGAGTTTTATAATTATTATTTAAAATGTGAATGTGAATTTGTGCCAATGTGAGTTTTACACATAATTTTTTCTAATATATGGGTTTCACGTATTTTTTATCTCTACAACATGAGAATTCAATTCTAAAATATAAAATCCTATTATTATTTATTAGTTACATGTAACTTTATAAGTAACGATAAAGATATGTATATTTTAGAAGACACGTCACACTAGCGTGTAAAGTTTATAACTATTGGTTAAAAATTAAAATTAAATTTATGTTTTCCTTCTCCAATAATAACCACGCTCTAATCTAGTAGTGTTTGTCAAGTCGAATTGACTTAATTAACTCTATCATTCAAATCAAGTTCATTTTTTAGTCCAATTTTTTTTTGGTGATAATTTTTTTTAGTTCAACTTAATTTATATAACTTGTTCATTTCGCATCAAAATTGAACCAAACTAATTACTATTCTTTTAATTTTTAGATTTATAATTTTTTAAATTAAAACTTAAACCTTAAGGGGCTGTTTGGATGGACTTTTTTTTCTTCAAAAGCTACTTTTTTTCAAGAAAAAAAAGCACTTTTCGTTTTTCATTAATTAATTATTAATTCATAATAAATGATAACCGTTGATTGACGGAAAAACAGAAGTATAAAAAAAGTTGTAAAAAAAAAATAACTTTTTCCTTAATTTTTTTTATGTTTTTAAAATTGCGAGTGCGATTTAACTAAAAAAAAAAACTGCGTGTTTTAGAATTTAATACTTAGATCTCCCCTATATTTTGGTCTCTTCTTTATTCATTTTAACACCCTTATTTTTACCAAAAATTAAAATTTTTTATAATATTTATAATCTAACTTTATATTTTGTTTAAAGATATTAATAATGATATAATGTTAGATTGTAGAAAGAGTTAAATACAAATGACATACAACACCATTTAAAATTAAATCTGATTAGTGTTTTGGACGAAATCAGTATAATTAGTAGATAATTCAAAATTATAGATAAAAAATAAAATAATAGACGAAGATAAAAAGTTAAAAAAATATATATAATTATTCATATTTTATACTGCTGAACAGAGGTAACAATTTTTTGATATTTCAAGCCGGTTTAATTTTGTTCAAGCAATGTCACATATTGGGAGCAGTGTTTCCAACTCTATTTTCTCCATTCTCTTGATTTGAATTCACGATATCTAATCCGAGATAACAAACTTCTCATCATTCAAATTATTGACGAAAAAGTTAAGCAATGTCTTTGTTGTTTGTTTTAGAATCACTTATGTAGTTGTTAATTTTTTTATTATTTATGTCCATATGATTTGTAAAAAGTAAACAATTACAGGGGCATATGTGATAAAAAAAATATTTTTTTTTTTTTTAAATCTGTGTGTGTGATATGTTATAAAAAAAAAACTGCGTGTTTTAGGTGTTTTAATAATAGGGGTGATCTCCCCTATTTTTTGCCCGTCTCTCCGTTTTTTTTATTCATTTTAACACCCTTATCGAATACCAAAATACTTTTTATTTAAAAGTTATATTTAGCCAGTTCTAACTTTATATTTTACAATAAATTTATTTATTTTTTATATTTTTATATTAATCATTTGAGAAAGAGTGCCACTTTTAATAATTACTAACAATATTTCATAAATTACTAACAACGATTGGTAAAGAAATAAGATATATGAAGATGAAGATATAAGATGTAGAAAAAGAAAATTAAAAATGACAAAAAAAAGATAAAGGTATATATTCGTTGCTGATTTTGGGCAACCAACAGAGGTAACAATTTATAGCTATTTCAAGCCGATGGATTTAGATTTTGTTCAAGAATGTCACATATTGGGAGCAGACTTTGTTTTGTTTCTAGTTCAGTTGTTTTTCCCTTTGTTTGAATTTTTTTTAAGGAAAAACAACGTAAAGTAAAGTAAATATGCCATTGTTATTTTGATTTTTTAATATTAATATGTTTTTTTATTATAAAAGAAATAGCTATTATTTTCTTACAAAAAATACATACGAGTGCATGATTAATGTGTTAAATATTGCTACAAATTGAAATGTAAGGTTTTTATTTTTAATAAATAAACAGGACACAGACTTAAGACAGACTTTTATTTTTTGTAAATGAACCAGGCCACAGAGTAATATTATATTCGTAACAGGTAATAGGCTAAGACCAGTCTGACACGTTTAAATACAGACTTAGCCCGTTAAGATCAAAGTTCGGCTCACCCGTTCCGTTAACACCCCTAACCATAACTTTCCCCAATTATTAATCAACCTAATTTTAACAATGTTAGTTTGGTTTGGGATTTTAAAATTCAAACTAGCTCAATCCAATTAAATTTGGTCAGTTTAAATTTGTTTTGTCCCAAACCTTAAACAAAAGGATATGTGAACCCCAACTTGTGGTCAAACCTAGGACATCTAAATTATTTGGATGACCGCCTTTGTGTAGGCCGCGATGCTAAATTGCCTCTGTTTTTGTCTACGTGGTACAAAATTGAAAATTATTTCTTTGGAATGTCGTGTTATTACGTTTAATTACACCTATTAAAGCTCATTTTGCCCCACAAAAAGCTGGATATGAGGTCAATACAAAAGCATCCGCATATACCATGCATATTCCATGTTCTATTGCATGTTCATTAAGTTTTCTTTCTTTCTTTATTTTTCCTTCAATTATACAATTCGAGGATGCCCCAGTGATGGAATTTAACATTAAACAAGAAAGCAATATATATACTCCTAGTAATATGGTTCTTCTAAGGAATGCCCATGTGGGAATCCATGAAGCATGCTTCTATTAAGACTCGCTAGAAAATCCAAAACACAAGATTGTATTTTATATAAGACAACATAGATGATTAAAATTAAATTAATGTTATATAATAAACGAAGCATTGGTTACTTGAATAGAAAGAAAAAAAAGATGAGAGAGAAGAAAGCGATCGAAATTAGTGAGATACAACTTATTGTTATGGACTTGAGTAACGTGTCCACATCGTGAGGCCCAAACAACACAAGCCCAGGTAAAACACTATAAATAGAGCTAAAAACCGTAGGTATGAGGATTTTCTCTAAATCTTATTTTATGCAACCACTCAGCACACACACCCTCATACAAGTGTGTAGTGATTCACCGCCCCCAAGATACCTAATCAATAGGTATCTAGAGAGAAAACATCAGATCAAATATCAATCATCTAACCTCTGGTTAGACATCTGTGCCTTGCGCAGAACACTTATATATTTGGAAGCTATGATTTAGATATCATCCAATGATGTGCAAAAGTGATAACAAAGATAGAAAGATTAAACTGATAGGCAATAAAACATTCCTCATTTATTTGATAGAAAAAGTAACCAACAATAATGCTACAGTTAACAAAATTTTGACCTTGGAATTAAATCAGGGTGGCATCACTGAAGCCACAACGTTGTAATCGTCATTGCAAACGCAAAGAGAAAAGGAGAGAAGAGGCATGCATGGACCACATCAAGAGATTTAGTTTGGTATCCATGTGTAAGTGACCCCACCTTACTCACATGGTAATGCCAGCCATTGCTTTTGATGTTCTAATGGAATACCACTCATCACGTGGCCCATTGCAATGTATTGCCAGCGCGTTATCTATAGCGCGATTTGTAACAAGTTAAAAATTCTAACCTAACAGTCTCTTCTTTGACTTTATTATTTATGCTAGCTCAGCAACAATAGACCTCGATCAATGGTTTTAGTAGGAACAACAGAAGAGACTCATTTTTTGTTACTTTGCGGTAGGATTATATATGACAGGTTTTGAGGCATTCACTTTTTTAAATCAAAAGTAATATGTTGTCAAAGGATTGCTACCAACCAGCTGCTTCACTTCCATGATCCCTTCATTGAATAATTGTAACTGCAAATTGAGATTTGCTTCACTTCCATGATCCCTTCATTGAATAATTGTAACTGCAAATTGAGATTTATGGAGGAGAATATTGGATATGACTCATACTTCACATGCTGCATGCTGCATGCTGATGAAGGTTTTATTGTTAGGGTTAGCAGTAAAACAACTGGAATCCTTGTTGTCAATCTCTCTTCTCTCGTCTATTTTGTCGATTTTGTTGTGTGATTGTCGATTTTCAACACACACAAATGATGCACTTTTATGGAAAGAAACAAGCACTTGCCTTATTAGGCATCTAGTGGGGTGCCTTTTCACTCATGTGTTGCTCCTCTATTATTGCCTTTTCTCCGCTCTGCATTATCTTATCTCCCAATAGTTTTTCTGTTCTCCATTTTTTTTTTTCTTCTTCTAGTCACTGTAGCCATATTCATTTACTGCAAGCTGCAGCCATATTTGGTCATCAACAACCACCATATTATCATCGATTATGACCACTGTCACCGCTGCTATTGTTATCATTCCCCTTCACCACCACCTCAGTCCTCAACCAGTCGTAATCATTATTATCACGATCATCATTTATTAATACTTTATCCACGAAAAGTCATTTATCAATACTAATCATTTTAAAATTATTTTTAAAAATTTATTTAATGAAAATATAATTTTTTATTTTAAAATTTTTTGTAAGTTATTTTAATATGTTTTATGTAAAATTTTAAATTTCTTAATAATTTAAAATAAAAATTAATATATCATTAAAATAAAATAAAAAGTTTAAAAAGTTATATAAATTATAATATTCATGTCTTTTTATCTACTTATATTTTATCTTTTTGCGCATCAAACACGGGTAACATACAAGCTTACGAGACTGTACTTATTCTATTTTCCCCACCAAACGGTTATATTAAATTTTCATAGGTGGCTTATCCTATCGAGAGACACCATTGTTTAATATTTTATATTTTAAGAGCCATCAATGAAAATTATGATTTTCCGGTGATATTTATGCTTTCATTCAAAATGTTAAGGAAAATAGGATAGAATACAAACGATAGAACAAGAATATAAAAATAGAAAAGAATATGGGATTGATAAGCTAATATCTTACCTTGTGTTTGATGTAGTAGTAAGTGATTTGATAAAATAATATTATTATATCTAGTGTTTGAGTTGAATTATATGATGTCATGATATAAAAATAAGAAATGTAGATACTGTACTTATTCTATTTTCCCCACCAAACTAGCTTCTTTACAAAGTGTAAACTCACCTAGGTGGCTTATCCTATCGAGAGACACCATTGTTTGAAAGTAATTTTAAGAGCCATCAATGAAAATTGGCATTTCTCCGGTGATATTTATGCTATCATTCAAATATGTTAAGGCAAATAAGATAGAATACAAATAAAATAATAGAACAAGAGGGTTGGATAAAAATAGAAAAGAATATGAGATTGATAAGATGATATCTTATCTTGTGTTTGATACAGTAAATAAGTGATTTGATCAAATAATATTATTATATCTACTGTTCGAATCGAATTATATGATGTCATTATATAAATAAACAAAAATATTATTTTTAACATAATTTCATATTATTTTTGATTTTTTTTCACTAATTTATACATTAGTTCTTATTTTAAATTACTAAAAAAATTTAAAACTCACAAGTTTAAATAAAATATATTAAAATACATAAGTAACTTACAAAAATTATCAAAATAAAAAATTATACATCTTTATCAAATAAATTTTTAAAAATTAAGTTTTAAATCGATTGTTAAAATTGACGGTCGGTAACCAGTGATAATAGCGCTTGGTAGTGGTAGCGGTGAGCCGGTGACTAGTGTGATGGTGGCAGTGGTTGTGGGGCTGGTCACACGGGTGATGGTGATAGGATTAAGCCAATGATGACTAATAACAATTGTAGTGATTGACTGTTGGCGGAGGTGGCGGTAATGGTTTGTGGTAGGTGATTGGAGGTGGTGGTGGCCCAAAGTGAAGGTGGCGGTGGCCAATTGAGACAACGATGATAATGGTTATAACTAGTAACTCATGGTAATGGCCAATAGTGAAATGGTTGAGTGATAACTTATGGTGTATGTAGTGGGTAGTAAAGGTGGCTAGCCCATGATAAGAGCTAACAATCAAGCGTCCAACAATATTCATAAGAGAAAATCATAACATTTGTTATCATATCATGTCTAATCCTAACATAGTCCTTCCTTGAATCGGAAAACTTATATCCTATGGATTAAAACAGAATATAATAATCTATCCTGATCACCACACGTCGCTAAATGTCTTTCCAACATGCTAACAATCGCTGCTGTATGTTAAGTTTCTCAAATGTAACACTAAATAGGAGACTGGGGGAGTGTTTCTTGTCACAATTCTTGCAAAGGAGAATGCAATTAACCACCATCTTCAGATCTTACAGAATATTAAGAATCACTGCTATTTATAAATGAGAATTTCACAAATTTAATACTAAACAGGAAAATGTGTAAGAATGTTACGGATCATACAATCCTTGCTTGGGACTAGGAAGTATGAGATCAATTAATAATGAATTATCGGGTACATATACCCAAAAAAAAAAAAAAAAAAAGTTATTTATCTTGTTTAGAGGATTCAGAATAAACCCTTTTCCTAATCATAGATTATTATACAATGGCCCTATTTGCAGAACCTTGGAATGCAAGGCATATTGCGTTTAATAAAGCTCGTGTTGGATCCAGAGGAACTGCAACTGTATAAAAGTTCGTTTAATAAAAAGGCATCAGGCTCAACATATTCGGATACCTCTAGCCTAGTCTATAAATATTTATTTATATTTTTTATACTACTTGTAATAACTCTCTTTCATCAATTTATTTCACCCCATTTTATTGGTTTAACAAACTTTTTGAATGATTTTGTTCTATATTATGCTATTTGGATATATATTGAATTTATGTATATTTATGGAATTACTAGTGTTGTTCATCCTTTCCTCTTTCACACAAACAAATGAGAGATTTGTTCCACTGTGCACTGCTTGTTTGTGTCAATTTATTTTTTATTTTTTATTTTTGTTGGCACTTTTTTTTTTACAATGGACTAAGATAATATAACTTGTTATCTACCTTCTCTCACTTTAATTTTTATTTATTTATTGTAGACTTTGTAAATTATTGGTGCAAATTGGAAGCTAAGGTTTGTATATGGAAATTAACTTTTTGTGGAATTTTGTTCTCAAAGATGCTAACACACTAGATGTTAGGAAGTCATAGAAATTCAGCTAATTATATTCGTGACAGGTAATAGGCAGAGGCTAGTCGGACACATTAATTTCATGTTAAGTGTAAGCAATGGCCAAAATTTAGGACAAGAAACAACTATGACCCATTATTTGGGGATCCTTGGAATGCAAGGCATATTGCGTATCCTAAGGCTCGATCCAGAGGAACTGCAACTGCATGGGGATTGGGGACGGTTATCAACCAACATATTCAGATACCTCGCCACTCATCAATGAGACCAAACAAGAGCTTGAAGCATCATGGCTCTGATACTCGGTGGATTGAGCTCAGGAAACACCAGGAACAGTGGGCGGTGTGGGCATGTGTCTGAAACTTTCATCTGTAAGTCACTTTTACTGTCACAAATGAGAGAGGGACAATTTGGAACCAATATGAAGTCCCCCAAATAATATAAATTTAATGTCTCCTTCTGAACTTCAGACTTGAAACAGAAAGAGGGTTATGTATATTTAACTAACAAAGTTGAACACACTAGATGTTAGGAAGTCATAGAAATTCAGCTAAAGTTAGGATAATAAGCAGACCATTAATTTCATGTTAAGTGTAAGCAATGGCCAAAATTTAGGACAAGAAACAACTATCTCATAAACTTTACCACATAGATCTAGTAACCACAATAAAACTAAGGAATTAACATTTCTTCTGTCACATGAGATAAAATTATCTCTTATGTAGGGTATTTTAATAAAATTCATGATATAAAAGAAAAGTAAAACTTCCAAACTACCCTATATTTTTTTCCTAAATCCCAAAACATCATCGTTTTGGTAACACTTTTCCCTTGAACTAAAAAACAATAAAAAAAAACAATGATGATTTTCAATTTTCAAATGTTATTAACCTGAGTTGTAAATGAAAAAAATCACATCTAAAACTTAAAAGTTGAAACAATACAATTCAAACTTAAAATACTATAAATACATAAAGACAACTTCAAATTGATACCCAAAAGGAAGCATCAACTCTCAATTTAAGTGATCATTTCTCTTTGATTTGAATAATGGTGTCAACTATATATAGTCTTCAAGTTAAAATGCACACAAAACTGTGAATTAACTCCAGTTTTACACAGACCAACTTGCTAACATGATTGTAATATGATTACATGATCAAATGATAAAAAAGGAGAAACTACAATGTATTCAAAAAATAAATTAACGCCCCATCAGGAGATACTAGGAGACAGCAGACTAAATAAATTAAGACCTGGCAGTTTCACTCAGACACATCATTCTGTCCATGCCCGTCTGGCAATGAATCTACCAACTTTTTCCCAATCAAATGATGAAGAAGCACACCTGCTGCCACACTAACATTTAAGCTTTCCACGGCCAAAAATGACAGGAACTCTTTACCAGAGTTCTCACAATTCAAACCAGTACTTTCACCTTCCAATTCACTAGTATTTAAGTCAAAAGGAATGTTCCCAGGAATCCTAACTAACTGAGTACATGATCTCTCCACCAGAGGCCTCAAACCAGTGCCCTCACTGCCCAAAACAAGAATAGTTGGAGGACCAGGCACAACCTCATCCAAAGAAATAGCTTTAGAGGAGACAGAGCCCCCAAGAACTCGCCAACCATTTTCAGCTGAAGACACTAAGAATTGCATCATATTCTTGCAATATCTAAGTTCCATTAATTCAAGTGATCCTGCACTTGCTTTGCTCACAACACCGCTTAATGGGGCTGAATTCTTGGCACATAACACTATCCCAGAAGCTCCAAAAAAGTAAGCAGACCTAATTATTGCCCCCAAATTCTGAGGATCAGTAACTTCATCCAAGGCTACCCAAAGGGAACCCTTCCCCTCCTCAATAGAAACAGGGTCAAGTTCCTTTATTTTCACCATCTCTAGTGGCGAAGCATCTAAAACCAAACCCTGATGGGGACGGTTATCAACCACCATATTCAGATCATGTTTTGATGCTTCTTTTATACTTAAACTGACCTTTTCAGCAAACTTCAGAACTTTCTCAAACCCTTTCTTGTCCTTCTTCTTCCTATTGTTGCTACTCAAATCCAATCCTTCTTGCACATACAATGCATAGAATTCCCTTCGTCCAGCTGACAGTGCAGCCAAAACTGGACCAACCCCATAAATTCCCTCACCAACAATCTTCGGCATAGTGGATTCTGTGGTCTCTTTCCATGTCTTCCTACCCCAATTTTCCTCCTTATTCCATCTTCGAAATTCAGGTCTTTCTGATCCAACTTTAGCTCCCACCATCCCCTTGAACCTATTCTTTATGTTATCCCACCTAGGATCGTCAACAACCTCCTCCATTTCATCATCAACCCCTCCTTCTTCTTCTTCATCATCATCATCATCATCAAACTTCCCATACCTTCTACCACGATCACTTCTATGCTCTCTCACCTTCTCAACCACCCCATTCTTCCTTTCTTTACTTGCTGCAGCTGAAATACCACTTTTTACAGAAAATGTTGCTGCTGTTGAACCCGGCTTTGATTCTGGAACTGTTGCTTTCTCTAACCTTTCAATGGATTGCTCCCAAGAGGACTTACTACTTGCCTTCTTTGCTGACCCCTCCTGATTAGAGCTACTAATCTTAGTCGTTTTTGCTTTCTCCATCACTTTACCTTCCTTAACTTCATTAGCAACTAACCAAGGAAGTTGCTTTTCAGCACTTCCTGCACCATAGAAACTTCTCGCGCTACAATGTCTTCTAGCAGTTTGCAGCATCAACCCATATGAATTCGCTAATTTTCCCATTTCCAAGGTTCCAAATTTATAACTGACCTCGAGTGAACTGGGGTTCTTCAAGATTGGTTTTTTATGAGAAACAAATGGTGAAGATTGGGACTTTAAGGTGGGAAGTGAATTGAAGCATCTGGGTTGCGAAGAGATTTTAGCGGCCAGAGGAAACGCCTGAGCTTTGGAAATATTGGTATACATTGAAATAGCAGAAGAACTATGAAGTTTACAAAATGGAAACCCAGGTACGAATCTCAAATATTGATACAATGGATTAAGGAAGGAACAACCATGTCACTTGCAAAGAGGTGAGTTTTAGAGCTACCATGAAAGTACCTTATCCGCGTTCCATTGATGTATATGAAATTAGGGCTTTGTACAGAGTCTACGAACATAAGCGGATATTTAAGAATTTAATATACAATTTAAAAAGCGAGAAAAAAAAACTTTACAAACTATAAATTTGTCCAACAATTTAAAATTCTTAAAAAATTAAAAGAATATAAGGAGTTGAAAAATATATTTATGATAATCAATCGACATAAATAGTATATATTTTTAGGGGTTATCACTTCTAATGTGACAGTAAAATTTCTGTTATTGAGATAAAATTATGTGGGTCTCATTTCATTAAAAAGAAAAAAAATACAAAAAAGCATTGCACATTTCTCTATGAGTCGCAGGAGAATTATATTTCTGATATTTTTATTAAAAAAAATATTATAAGCTCATTCACTAAAAAAATGCACTATAAAATAATAAAAGCATAAATTTGACAGTAATAAAGAAAAAACTCTTAATATATTACTCAAACAAAATTAATTTATTATTTTTTAATAAAAAATTATGAATATGTAGTTGTTTTGAAAAAAATTAGAAAAATATAGTACTCAAACATGCCACATGGGATGTGTTCTCATGGAGAGAGACACGCCCATGTGGGACGTGAGTCTTTGGGATAACACGCCGATCTTGGGCGTGACCAGGAGAGAGACACGCCCGCGCGTGACCTCCCTGGTGTATAAATAGTTCTTTTTTTCACTTTTTCCTCATTTTCACCTCCACTTCTTCTCTCTAAACCACTCATCCACCTTGTCTCTACATTTTTTCTAGAGCGTTTTGCGCAGCGAAGCTCTCTCTCTCATGCAAGTCCCTATTTATTGTTTATATTTTTTTTGGTAAGCTGTTTATATTTTTTATTAACAGCAATGATAGTTATTAGAGACTTAGATAATTGTTTGGGAGTTAGAAAAATATTAGTCACCTATGTAAGAGAGTGATTAGTGACTTAGGAATTAGATATGGACTTAGAAATTAGTTAGTTACTAATAAATTGGTATATAATGGTAATAGGACTTATTTACACACTGAGAAATTAGTTTGAGACAATTAATAATTTTATATGAATGACACTTGCAAAACATATTGACTTTTCAATTAACTATATTATAATTAAAGTTTGTAAAAAAAGAATAGAGTATGCAATATTAATTTAATTTGATTTTAAATAATTTAATTTGATTTTAAATTATTTAAATATGTTTTTAGAATAATGTAATGTTCTTTAATTTATTTTCATTGTTAATTTAATTGAGATTAATATAATAATTCAATTTAATTAAATGCTATTTAATTAAGTGCAATTAAATTTTATTTAGTGTAACTTAATATAATATCAATAGTAATTTGTGTATAATTTTTTCAGTTGTATTAGCATTCTATTATAGCCCATTCGTCTATGTCAGAGTCGCCGCGCTCTGGATCCGATGGTGATGCTGAGTCATCCGATCCTTGTATGCATGTACTTCCTGGACCATGCAGGTGGGGAGGTACTCCGTAAGAGGACACAGCACACTCACGTTTCACATCTGGTGTGGAACGAGGATAAGGTAAGGGGGTTAAAGACGAGGCGAGGGAAACTTCAGGGGGGACCGCGTCATGGTGATATACCAGACATCGTCGCTGACTATTTAACACATGTTGGGTTCATACGCGTGGCACGTATGAGTTATATTCAAGTATGTAATTTTTAAATTACTTAATGAAATTACCGTTGCTGGACTTTGTATAATTGTTGTTTTTCCTTCAGATCGATACCGCCTTGATCAGTGCTTTGGTTGAGCGGTGGAGACCAGAGACACATACGTTTCACATGACTCAAGGAGAGACGACCATTATATTATAAGACATGGCTGGTATACTTGGTTTGCCTACTGACGGTCAGGCAGTTACCGGGCCTACAACGTTGGATTGGGTTGCTGTGTGTCAGCATGTTTTTGGGACTGCCCCTGTTGCGGGCACAGACATTCACGGTGGCGATCTACGTATTTCATACGTAGACAGAATATATCCCGATTGGTTTCCAGTAGCACACAATCCTGATGAGGTGAGGCGTTACACCCGAGCACACATTTTGCGGCTATTAGGCTCATGGCTACTGTGTGACAGATCGGGTGGCAGAAAAATTGCGTGTCATTACGTTCCACTGCTAGGAAGGGACTTTCAGGACATATATTCAAACCGCCTGGGTAAATATGCATATGATTTCTCCCAATCACCATATAACATTGCCCTGGCTTTCTGCTTCGCATATCATGCCTTTCTATATGAAACTTTGAAACCATAAGAATGAGTTATCCTCTCCTGGACCAGCGCAATGGACACTGATGGTTCCTTTTTTACCATCTATGACAAACAAAAGTTGGATATAAAAATTAACACAACTACAGGTATATCAACTTAAATTTTGATCAGCTTTTTATTTTGAAATTACGTACCTACTATATGTTATGCAATAACGTCAGAATCAAGTTGTTGATTATCTTGGGAAATATGGTCATTCAAGCAATTGTGATCCCCACCCCATTTAGTTACCTTCCAATTTTCACCATACGTTGGTTTAATTACCCTGATCCTCCTCGAGCAACCTTGGACATGCGCACAACATTTCATGCTTAATTTTGTGGGCATGCTCTCAACCAAAATTGCTTCTTGATGCTCCTTCATAAGGTTGCGCTTGATTGCCATCTAAGCCTCTTTTTTGGATGTAAAGTGTTGGTTAACAAACAACATTTTCCCCAATTACCATGGGCCCTGGATTGAACATGAACTCTGCGTACTTGATTGTGCCTCACTCGGATGATCCCAATCAATATATGTGTAATGTGGAATTTCAGACAAAAAAGGATCAACAGGAGCATCGCCTGCATGTACTACGTAATAATAATAATAAAATTGAATTATTTTCTTAAGCAAAAATCGCAACAAGCAAACTGTTAGTATATTGATTGATAGCATACCTTCAGGATGTTCTGGTACTTGACTCGATGTTGTGTCATGATGTACAACGATGTGAGACTCCCCCAAATCATACCATGGTTGAAGTTGAGTACCCGATCTGCCACATTCTTCGTCATTGTCCGATGCACTCGCATCCTCTGCAAGAAGACGATCCTCCATTACAATATTTTCCTCATCATCTTCCTCATAGTCCTCATCCATTACCCAAGTAGGGTCATGTTCATCTTCCTTAGACATGTTAACAGCAGGAGCAGCAGATGAGGCTGCATTAAGAGGAGAAGTAGAAGTAACTGACCTCATTGGTATCACAACATCCTCCGCGGTGGCAGTATCCACATACAACTCTAAGAAATCCTTTCGAGATTGGTTGAAGAACTCTTCCATTACCATATCGATGTCTTCATCATCGACCACTTGGAAACTAATGTATTGTTCACATTGCCACAATCTTGCCGTGACTAGAGTGATCGATTAGTTGTCTTGAAGACATGATTTTTCAGGTATTTTCTGATGCAGCTCCGCAACCGATGAGTTCCGTTTAATACGTGATGTCCTTTTCTCCCTACAAAAACAACACCACGACGACCTTCCTCTTTCCTACCGTTAAAATATAGAACAACACGAATAGTATCATAATTGGCACTCTTTCTTAAAATTAAAAAATAATAAGATAAAACGAAATATGAGTAAACAGGTGCAAACTATAAATAAACAAGTGCAAAAGAATGTGTGAATTTAATAATAATAATAATAATAATAATGAGGGAGAATAGTTATGAAGAGTGTGTAGAGGGGTGAGTGTTTAAATAGACTCCAGTTTAGTCACTCACGCCCAAATTGGGCAGGACCTTCCACTGGAACACGCCCAAGTTGGGCGTGTTTTCCTCATAGGTAGGGCTGGCAATACAGGTATTGACCCGCGGGTTGACCCGTGACACGACCCGCCAAATACCGTGCCGTGTCGACCCGCGAGTCAGGGCAGGCCATGCCCGGGTCTTGAAAAGATGACACATTTTTTGTTGTGCCGGGTTACGGGTTGACCCGCAGGTTCACGTGTCAACCCGCTAAGGGTGATTTTTGTAATTTTACGATGGTGGTATATGCTTTAGGGTTAGGTTTAGTTTGTCGTAAGGGTCATTTCATTCCTAAATCAAAATTCATTAGCCGCGTTCCTCTCTTTCTCTCCCCCTCTCAGCGTCGCGTCCTCTCTTCCTCTCCCCTCACAGAGTCACAGCGTCGCATTCCTCTATTTCTGACTTTCTCTCCCCTTCACAAGATCGTCGTTCCTCTCTTTCTCTCCCCCTCACAACGTTGTCGTTCATCTCTTTCTCGCCCCCTCACAGCGTTCGCCGCTCAGCTTCTTCTACTCGTAAGTTCTTCTTCCTCTATTTGTTTGTTGGGTGAATTTTGGCTCGGTAGGATCTGTCTTAGTTGCTGTTGGTGGTTGGTGGTTTGGGGTAGATTATGTAATAATGGGGGTTACTTACATATCCTCATCTTATCTTTCAGGAAAGGTTGAATTGGCGGAGTTGGATGGACCTTTCGTGAAGATTAGCCTCAAAGGTCGGTTTTGGCACGAGCGTTCCATAGTCCTCGCCAGAGTGGGTAATTATCTGAAACAAAGGATTCCTGTAAGTATCTTGCGCTTCTTTTCTATAATATCTTTTGCAAAAACATCCACTTTAGTTTCCTTTTTTATGCTTTGGTTTCAGGAGATTTTAGAGGTTGATATAGAAGAGGAGAAACAATTGGAATCAGATTCATGAGAATAAGAGAATATAGCTATTGAGAATATTTGTGTCATTTACATAGAAGGAACAAAAAATTTCATAAATCAGAAGCTAGTCTTTTTTTGATTGTATTTAATTTTTAAAAATCATTTTTTTAAATTTTTTTAAATTTGCGAGTCGTGTCGTGTCGACCCGTGACCCGTAGCGAGCCGTGCCCGGGTTCGTGTTTTTTGACCCTTTTATAAAACGTGTCGTGTCCGGGTCGTGTCGAGTTATGCACGTGTTGGGAGCGTGTCGTGCCGGGTTGTTATCTCAGAGAGTCACGCCCTACATGGGCGTGTCTCTCTCCATGGGAACACGCCCCATGTGAGCGTGTTTGAGTGCTATATTTTCGTAATTTTTTTCAAAACGACTACATATTCATGATTTTTTATTAAAAAATCAATAAATTATTTTTTTTGCCATAATATGTATAGTATATTAAATAAAAATATGGACACCCAAATGATGGGTATTATCTGTGGGTTTTATAAGAGTTATGTTGTCGGAAAAGTGATTGTGTTATATTATAGAGATTCGTTTTGCGTGCCGAATTTTTTTTTGCTGCGAGCCCCACAAAATATTATGTGTGTAGGAAATTTTTTATGATCATATTAAATTATATATGATAAACCTATTATTTGTTTCCATTTTATAAACGGTCATTCTCTGTTCCAACAGGAGTTATTCTTGCAAATTCTCATGAATGCAAAGATTTTTTTTCATCCCTAAATGATATTTAGTAATATTCTTTTTTTTTTTTAATTTTCTTGAAATTAAAAACTTGATAATTCAAACATGACTAGATTTTTATTATTATTTACTTTTTAAAAATACATGTCATAGGAGATCCTAATCTCATGTCATAAATAGAAAAAATAAATCTTATGTTATAGGAGATCCTAATCTCATGTCATAGATACACTATGTGTTGGACCCATCTATATAAAGAAAAGAAAAAACAAAAAAATGAGTAACACACTTTTTTATGGTATGTATAAGAAGGATTTATTTTATCATGCAACATGAAAAAAAAAACAAACTCCTTTATGAATAGATCAAATCAGTTTAAGAGGGAATCCCTTGTTGATATTAAATTAGTATTTTAGTGTGCTTACCAAAAAAAAAAAATAGTATTTCAGTGTTAAATTTTTGTTATCAATTTAGTCCTTGATAATTACATCTAATTGGTGCTCGAAATGTAATACCCAATAAATAAGATATTTGATATAAGCATTAGTTAATTTAAATTATTACATAGTAATGGGAATTTTATCCCTGCGCACTTAAAAAAATTTAGGAATTTTATATAGACAAATACTAATAATAATAATAATAAAGTTAAAAATATCTCAAATTAAAGTGAAAGCTGAAATTCGTAGAAATAAATATAAAATATTAAATTTGGGAAATCATAACCCAAAGATGAAAATAAATATAATTTAAAAAATGAGTAACATAAATTGGGTGTCATAATATCCTATCCCATACTAATAATAATAATAATTATAATAATAAAGAAAAGTATCTCACTGAAATTCGGTGGTCCCATTTAAAAAATGAGACATAAATAGAAATGTAAATGAAAGAAAGGAGAAAAAAAAAAAAAAACTCACTTTTCAATAATAAAAGTGTCATATTTTTTTTATCTCCTTGATTATTTTATCCAATACTCCATGAACAGTTGGATTCCAGTTCCCTTCACATGTCTCAAGTCTCAAACATCGTCCAAGACAACAACAACAGGATAATCGGACGCGAGAATATTATATTATATATATGTGGCAATTAAAACAATAGACATGCCATTACCCTCTTATCCGCCACTACTATATTTCCGTTCACTCCGCCGTCGTATCCGCCACTCTAACACTTCCCTTCTTTCGATCGCCCGGCACTTCATGGCCGCCGCCACCGAGCCCATAAGCCCATCAAACACGCGAGTGGGCTGGATCGGCACCGGAGTGATGGGCCAGTCCATGTGCGCCCACCTCATACGAGCCGGTTACAGCCTCACCGTCTTCAACCGTACCCCCTCAAAGGCCCAACCTCTCATCGACATCGGAGCCCACCTGGCCCAATCCCCTCACGCCGTCGCCTCCCGCTCCGACGTCGTCTTCTCCATCGTCGGCTACCCCTCCGACGTTCGCTCCGTCCTCCTCGACTCCAGCTCCGGCGCCCTCGCGGGACTTCACTCCGGCGGAATTCTCGTTGACATGACCACATCGGAACCCTCCCTCGCCGTCGAAATCGCCTCCGCCGCAGCCTCCAAAAACTGCCACTCCATCGACGCACCAGTCTCCGGCGGAGATCGCGGCGCAAAGAACGGAAACCTAGCAATCTTCGCCGGAGGAGACGATTCAGTAGTTGCGAGGCTGGAACCGTTGTTTAGTTTGATGGGGAAGGTGAACTACATGGGTGGGAGTGGGAAAGGGCAATTCGCGAAGCTTGCGAATCAGATAACGATAGGTTCGACGATGGTGGGGTTGGTGGAGGGTATGGTGTATGCTCACAAGGCTGGTCTTGACGTGGGTTTGTATCTCGATGCTATATCGACGGGTGCAGCGGGTTCAAAGTCGCTTGATTTTCACGGGAAGAGAATCCTGATGAGGGATTTGGATGCAGGGTTTTATGTGAACCATTTTGTTAAGGATTTGGGGATTTGTTTGAAGGAGTGTCAGAACATGGGTATTGCTTTGCCTGGGTTGGCTCTCGCTCAACAACTTTATGTTTCTCTTAAGGCTCATGGTGAAGGTAACTTGGGCACTCAAGCACTTATTTTGGTTCTTGAGCGACTCAACAATGTTTCTCTTGCACCCTGAAAACAACATCCTTTCTGTTCTGAAAGTAATAAAATATTTTGTTGTTCACTGCTTCATTGTAACTTTTTACTCATGTATTGTATTGTATTTGTTTATATGATATCACTTTTGCTAGTTTTTATTATCGAGGATTATGGTACGAACACAATAATTAAAAATGAGGCATGTACCGAGTAAGCCTGATCTCTTGTTTGCACACCAAACTAATATTTTCAACTAATATGTTTTATTAATCAAAACTCTAATTAAATAGACAATAAAACCATAATGCATGAAAATAGGAATCACACAAGAAAACCATAATGCATGAAAATAGGAATCATCTAAAACTACTCCTATCCATTTTGCCAGGTTTGTGGAAACTGCCAAGACATATTCAAATAAATTCAAATACTAGTCTATCAACTAAATAACAAAATAATAAAATAAAATAAAAACTAAAATCTTAACATTCCATCCCCTAAAAATAACTCGTCGTCAAGAGTAAATTTAATATCAAGTAATTGAATTGTCTTCAATATCCGCCTCTCCTTCACTTCCGTCCATCACCGCTTCGTCGTCACTCTCTTTTGTCGTTGCTTGGGTGGTGAACAATTATTTGTAGCGATGGCCTAGAGTGAACGCGTCATTATAGCGAACAGGAATCGAGCTGGTGGAGGAGGCGCCACTGTCGGAAGATGCAGTACCATTGGTGGGAGTGGATAAAAGTTAACCCTTGGTGTTGCTGACTGTTATGGTCCGTCACACATTCTGAGCAGGAAAGATGATTGTGGGTCTCATACAGTTTTGCCTGTTAGCCACCAAGACGTCCAACCGGTTGGAAAATTGGTTGAACATCTCCTTGAATTGCTTTGACAAAGACTCGACCGCGTCTTCCAATTTCTGAATGCGTTTGTCTATGCCTGAGCTTTGATACCAATTGGTACGAACACAATAATTAAAGATGGGGATATAGAGCCTGACCTCAAATGGCTTTACTGATGAAGCTGACCTCTTGCTTGCACTGCCAAACTAAATATGTTCAACTGATATGTTTTATAAATCAAAACTCTAATTAAATAGATAAGAAAACCATAATGCATGAAAATAAGAACCACCTAAAATTACCTCTGCCCACTTTGCTAAGCTTGTGGAAACTGCCAAGACTTATTAAAAGAAGTTCAAATACTAGTCTATCAACTAAATAACAAAATAATAAAATAAAATAAAAACTAAAATCGTAATACATTAGCTTTCTACTAGGTGCTCTGCTCTCAAAAGATGGGACTTGTGTTTCTTTCCCAACACAATTGAGTACACCTGCAATGTTAAGTTTTTTATATTATGGCTGATGTAATTCAGACATCTAATGTCGTGAGTTGAGAATTTAGGCCATTGAGAATATTTCCTACCGATTTAAAAGTGAAACTCGTTGGATCATAGCATTATTGTATCAGTCCTGCCAAAGGAAAAGTATACGCTGATGATGTGGTATGGAGGAGAAACAAGTAAACATAATTTTATGAATAATGATACTTGCATAGACATAAGAAGCATGGACACTTGTAAAAACAGGAAGAGTCGGGTCCGACACGTTCCGACACAGCGACACGTTCCGACACGGTGTCGGACACGCAGTTGACTTTTTCCGACACGTTGACCATTCCGACACGCAAATTTGACCGTGTCCGACACGGTCAAATGGCATTTTCATAATTTTTTATTTTTTAATTTTTTATTTTTTTTTTATTTTTTAAAATTTATTTAAATTTATTTTTTTAAAAAAAAAATATATTAATAAAGCTTCCACTTGATCCTATCAATTTTATTTTTTTGTCTTTTTTCCCTTAAAGATCATCTCAGCATCATTGTTGTCAATTCCTATTACGCTCTTGTTGTATCTCATTCTCTATGATCTCTCTAATATGAATTGTTCTCTTCATCTGATATTATATATCTCTCATCCCATTTTTTTCTTTATTAAAGCTTCCATCTTTATAACGTGTTGATGGGCATTATTAATTTAGTTTCATTTTTTGTTAAATTATTAAATATTAAATGAAATATATACTATTTAAATTAAAAATATTATTTAATATTAAAACATGTCCCAACGTGTCGAAATCCATAATTTTTTAGGATTGACGTGTCGAAATGTCGTGTTATGTCGTGTCGTGTCACGTGTCGCGTGTCCTATCGGTGCTACATAGGCATATACTTTATCCTCAATCTTATGGCGTGCATGAGAGTATGAGGGATTTGTTAAAATAAAGTATGTGCAAGTATGTTACTGAAAGCTTATGGAGCATAGAAATGTTGAAACATGATCTCAGTTGGATCCGATTCTAATTGTTCAATAGGCTACACTTGATCTTATTGATATGTGATGATTTTAGTTGGGTCAATTTAGATTATTTTGCTTTACTTTTAGTTTTGGGAGTGCATATGTGTATTATGATGCGTATTATGATCTCTGTTTCCATTTTATAAACGGTCATTGTCTGTTCCAATAAGAGTAATTTTTCACCCCTAGATGATATCTAGTAATATTCCTCTTTTTTTAATTTTCTTGAAATAAAAAACTTGATAATTCAAACATGACTGGATTTTTATAATTATTTATTTTTTAAAATACATGTTACATCATATTAGTCGTCTATTTATAAATAGGTCAAATCAGTTTTAAGAATGCAGCTACTTACCAGGGCATCCCTTGTTGAGCTCATTTACTATGAGCTGCGAGCATGAGCTCCTTTTTCCAATAAAAGAAAGAAAAAATGTTTGGGAGTAGATTTAGAAAGAAAATTTCACCATCAAATTTTAATGTGCTATTGAAGCACATTAAAAAAATCCCCCTTGTTGATATTAAATTAGTATTTCAGCGTTAACTTTTTGTTATCAATTTTGTGCTTAATAATTACATCTAATTGGTGCTCGAAATGTAATATACATGTTCTGCCTGTGGCAGATGTGTCCAACGTAGGTTGGATGATTGATCTCGGATTCATATGTTCCTCTCTGGATATCTATGGATTAGGTATCTGGGAGGAACGTGGATCACTGACACTGACCAGTGCGTTTGCCTCAAAAGTGTGTGTGATACTCAATGATTAGGGTTAGATTGTGTGTAACTTGTTGTTCCACCTACCTTCTTTATATAGCACGGCTCTAGGATTTGCTTGGGTTGGGCCGAGATATAGAGTGGGCTTGAGTCCAGCCCATAACAATACCCTATATTTTTTTTTTGGATTACATCTGAGTATCTTTACAGCCGATAGTTATGGAACTAATCTCTCGTCCTGAGTCAACGCGCAAAGTGATAAAGAGCTGGTCACAGAATACGTAATATTAACTTATTATGTAATGTTAAATTTTATCCCAGCACACTTAAAAATAGTTAGGAATTTTATAAAGACAAGCAATAATAATAATAATAATGTCATATTTTATTTATGGGAAATATTATTTTCATGTGACATTGGAGAAGAAGAGAAGAACACTCACAGCTTAGAGGAGAGAATAGAGGAGAAAAAAATATATAGAGAATGGGTTCCACCTTGGTGTGTGAGTGCCTGAGATAAGAATTCTCTTATGCAATATAAGAGTAATATTTTTTTTTTATCTCCTTGATTATTTTATCCAATACTCCATGAACCGTTGGATTCCATTTCCCTTCACAACCCTCAAGTCTCAAACATCATCCATCCAAGACAACAACAACAGGATAATCGGACGCGAAAAATAATATATTATATATATGTGGCAATTAAAACAACAGACATGCCATTCCCCTCGTATCCGCCACTACTACATTTCCGTTCACTCCGCCGTCGTATCCGCCACTATAACACTTCCCTTCTTTCTATCGCCCGGCACTTCATGGCCGCCGCCGCCGAGCCCATAAGCCCATCAAACACGCGAGTGGGCTGGATCGGCACCGGAGTGATGGGCCAATCCATGTGCGCCCACCTCATACGAGCCGGTTACAGCCTCACCGTCTTCAACCGTACCCCCTCAAAGGCCCAACCTCTCATCGACATCGGAGCCCACCTGGCCCAATCCCCTCACGCTGTCGCCTCCCGCTCTGACGTCGTCTTCTCCATCGTCGGCTACCCCTCCGACGTTCGCTCCGTCCTCCTCGACTCCAGCTCCGGCGCCCTCGCGGGACTTCGCTCCGGCGGAATTCTCGTTGACATGACCACATCGGAACCCTCCCTCGCCGTCGAAATTGCCTCCGCCTCCGCCTCCAAAAACTGCCACTCCGTCGACGCACCAGTCTCCGGCGGAGATCGCGGCGCAAAGAACGGAACCCTAGCAATCTTCGCTGGAGGAGACGATTCAGTAGTTGCGAGGCTGGAACCGTTGTTTAGTTTGATGGGGAAGGTGAACTACATGGGTGGGAGTGGGAAAGGGCAATTCGCGAAGCTTGCGAATCAGATAACGATAGGATCGACGATGGTGGGGTTGGTGGAGGGTATGGTGTATGCTCACAAGGCTGGTCTTGACGTGGGTTTGTATCTCGATGCTATATCGACGGGTGCAGCGGGTTCAAAGTCGCTTGATTTTCACGGGAAGAGAATCCTGATGAGGGATTTGGATGCAGGGTTTTATGTGAACCATTTTGTTAAGGATTTGGGGATTTGTTTGAAGGAGTGTCAGAACATGGGTATTGCTTTGCCTGGGTTGGCTCTGGCTCAACAACTTTATGTTTCTCTTAAGGCTCATGGTGAAGGTAACTTGGGCACTCAAGCACTTATTTTGGTTCTTGAGCGACTCAACAATGTTTCTCTTGCACAGTGACAACAACATCCTTTCTGTTCTGAAAGTAATAAAATATTTTGTTGTTCACTACTTACATTGTAACTTTTTACTCATGTATTGTATATTGATGTTTATATGATATCACTTTTGCTAGTTTTTATTATCAAGCAATTATGGTAGTAACACAATAATTAAAAATGGAGATATGATTTTATGGAGGAAGCCTGATCTCAAATGGCTTTATTGAGAGGACCTCTTGCTTGCATTGCCAAACTAATATTTTTAACTGATATGTTTTATTAATCAAAACTCTAATTAAATAGACAAGAAAGCCATAATGCATGAAGATAGGAACCACCTAAAACTACCTCTACCCACTTTGCTAGGTTTGTGGAAACTACCAAGACTTATTCAAAGAAATTCAAATACTAGTATATCAACTAAGGGTTTATCATCTATCATTTAACATGATCAGAAAAAATTTCCTACACACACAATATTTTGTGTGGCCCACAGCAAAAAAAAAAAGAAAAAATCCGGCTCGCAAAACGAATCTCTGTAACATAACACAATCAGTTTTCCTACGACATAACTTTTATAAAACACATCGACTAAATAACAAACTAATAAAATAAAATAAAAACTAAAATGGTAACACATTAGCTTTCTACTAGGTGCTCTGCTCTCAAAAGATGGGACTTGTGTTTCTTTCCCAACACAATTGAGTACACCTGCAATGTTAAGTTTTTTATATTGTGGCTGATGTAATTCAGACATCTAATGTCGTGTGTTGAGAATTTAGGCCATTGAGATTATTTCCTACCGATTTAAAAGTGAAACTCGTTGGATCATAGCATTATTGTATCAGTCCTGCCAAAGGAAAAGTATACGCTGATGATGTGGTATGGAGGAGAAACAAGGAAACATAATTTTATGAATAATGATACTTGCATAGACTTTATCCTCAATCTTATGGCGTGCATGAGAGTATGAGGGATTTGTTAAAATAAAGTATGTGCAAGTATGTTACTGAAAGCTTATGGAGCATAGAAATGTTGAAACATGATCTCAGTTGGATCCAATTCTAATTGTTCAATAGGCTACACTTGATCTTATTGATATGTGATGATTTTAGTTGGGTCAATTTAGATTATTTTGCTTTACTTTTAGTTTTAGGAGTGCATATGTGTATTATGATCTCTGTTTCCATTTTATAAACGGTCGTTGTCTGTTCCAATAAGAGTAATTCCTGCAAATTCTCATGAATGCAAAGATTTTTTTCACCCTAGATGATATTTAGTAATATTCCTCTTTTTTTTAATTTTCTTGAAATAAAAAACTTGATATTTCAAACATGACTAAATTTTTATAATTATTTATTTTTTAAAATACATGTTACATCGTATTAGTCGTCTATTTATAAATAGGTCAAATCAGTTTTAAGAACGCAGCTACCTTACCATGGGCATCCCTTGTTGAGCTCATTTACTATGAGCTGGGAGCATGAGCTCCTTTTTCCAATAAAAGAAAGAAAAAATGATTGAAAGAAAATTTCATTTTATAGTAAAGGACCTTCAAATTTTAATGTGCTACCGGATCACATTAAAAAAATCCCCCTTGTTGATATTAAATTACTGTTTTAGAGTTAACTTTTTGTTATCAATTTTGTCCTTAATAATTACACCTAATTGGTGCTCGAAATGTAATATATCCAATATTTTTTTTGGATTACATCTGGGTATACGCATAGTCGATAGTCATGAGACTAATCCCTTGTCTCGGGTTAACGCAGAAAGCGATAAAAAGCCGGTCACGGAATGCGTAATATTAACTTATTATATCACGCAATGCGTAATGTTAAATTTTAGAGCAGTGATATTCTTACTACTAACTTATTACCTATCTAATCACCATTGGATTAACATTTTCTCTTTTTATAAATTTTTTTAACATTTTCTCTCTTTGATTCAATTATTATCAGATAGGTAGTAAGTTAGTACTAGAAAATTTTGATTGTAAGAATATCCTTCCTCTAAATTTTATCCCAGTACACTTAAAAATAGTTACGAATTTTATAAAGACAAGCAATAATAATAATAATGTCATATTTTTTTATGGGAAATATTATTTTCATGTGACATGAGAGAAGAAGATAATTTTCTGTCATGCACTCACAACTTACAGGACTGCATATGTGTATTATGATCTCTGTTTCCATCTTATAAACGGTCATTGTCTATTCCAATAAGAGTAATTCCTGCAAATTCTCATGAATGCAAAGATTTTTTTCACCCCTAGATGATATTTAGTAATATTCCTCTTTTTTTAATTTTCTTGAAATAAAAAACTTGATAATTCAAACATGACTAATTTTTTATTATTATTTATTTTTTAAAATACATGTTACATCGTATTAGTCGTCTATTTATAAATAGATCAAATCAGTTTTAAGAATGCAGCTACCTTACCAAGGTATCCCTTGTTGAGCTCATTTACTATGAGCCAGAGCATGAGCTCCTTTTCCAATAAAAAAAGAAAGAAAAAAAGGATTGGGAGTAGATTTAGAAAGAAGAAAGGGTATAAATGGAAAGAGATTTTTTTTATATAGTAAAGGACCATCAAATCTTAATGTGCTGGAGCACATTAAAAAATCCCCCCTGTTGAGATATTAAATCAGTGTTTCAGAGTTAACTTTTTGTTATCAATTTTGTCCTTAATAATTACATCTAATTGGTGCTCGAAATGTAATATACCTAATTTTTTTTTTGGATTACATCTGGTTATCCCCATAGCCGATAGTCATGAGACTAATCTCTCATCCGGGTGGTCAATGCACAGAGCGGTAAAGAGCTGATCACAAAATGCGTAATGTTAACTTATTATATCACGCAACGCGTAATGTTAAATTTTATCCCAACACACTTAAAAATAGTTAGGAATTTTATATAGACAAGCAATAATAATAATAATGTCATATTTTTTTATGAGAAATATTAGTTTTATATGACGTGAGAGAAGATTCTCTCATGCACCCAAAACTTAGAGGAGAGAGCATAGAGGAGAGAGAAAAAAATAGAGAGTAGACTCAACCTTTATGTGAGTGCATGAAATAAGAATTCTCTTATTTGACATAAGAGTAATATTTCCTTTTTTTTTTTTTTTTATCTCCTGGTTATTTTATCCAATACTCCATGAACCGTTGGATTCCATTTCCCTTCACAACTCACTCAAACATCATCCAAGACAACAACAACAGGATAATCGGACGCGAAAAATAATATATTATATATATGTGGCAATTAAAACAATAGACATGCCATTCCCCTCGTATCCGCCACTACTACATTTCCGTTCACTCCGCCGTCGTATCCGCCACTCTAACACTTCCCTTCTTTCTATCGCCCGGCACTTCATGGCCGCCGCCGCCGAGCCCATAAGCCCATCAAACACGCGAGTGGGCTGGATCGGCACCGGAGTGATGGGCCAATCCATGTGCGCCCACCTCATACGAGCCGGTTACAGCCTCGCCGTCTTCAACCGCACCCCCTCAAAGGCCCAACCTCTCATCGACATCGGAGCCCACCTGGCCCAATCCCCTCACGCTGTCGCCTCCCGCTCCGACGTCGTCTTCTCCATCGTCGGCTACCCTCCGACGTTCGCTCCGTTCTCCTCGACTCCAGCTCCGGCGCTCTCGCGGGACTTCGCTCCGGCGGAATTCTCGTTGACATGACCACATCGGAACCCTCCCTCGCCGTCGAAATTGCCTCCGCCGCAGCCTCTAAAAACTGCCACTCCATCGACGCACCAGTCTCCGGCGGCGATCGCGGCGCAAAGAACGGAACCCTAGCAATCTTCGCCGGAGGAGACGATTCAGTAGTTGCGAGGCTGGAACCATTGTTTAGTTTGATGGGGAAGGTGAACTACATGGGTGGGAGTGGGAAAGGGCAATTCGCGAAGCTTGCGAATCAGATAACGATAGGTTCGACGATGGTGGGGTTGGTGGAGGGTATGGTGTATGCTCACAAGGCTGGTCTTGACGTGGGTTTGTACCTCGACGCTATATCTACGGGTGCAGCGGGTTCAAAGTCGCTTGATTTGTACGGGAAGAGAATCCTGATGAGGGATTTGGATCCAGGGTTTTATGTGAACCATTTTGTTAAGGATTTGGGGATTTGTTTGAAAGAGTGTCAGAACATGGGTATTGCTTTGCCTGGGTTAGCTCTCGCTCAACAACTTTATGTTTCTCTTAAGGCTCATGGTGAAGGTAATTTGGGCACTCAAGCACTTATTTTAGTTCTTGAGCGACTCAACAATGTTTCTCTTGCACCCTGAAAACAACATCTTTTCTGTTCTGTTCTGTTCTGTGCTGCTCTCTTTATCAAGTAATAAAATATTTGGTTGTTGAGTTTGATTTCTTGTGCATGGTATGGTGGACTGCTTCATTGTGACTTTTTACTCATGTATTGTATTTATGTTTATATAATATCACTTTTGCTAGTTTTTATATCAAGCACTAGCTTTCTACTAGGTACTATGCTCTCAAAAGATGGGACTTGTGTTTCTTTCCCAACACAATTGAGTACACCTGCAATGTTAAGTTTTTTATATTATGGCTGATGTAATTCAGACATCTAATGTCGTGAATTGAGAATTTAGGCCATATATGATTTAAAAGTATGTCATAGCATTATTGTATCAGTCCTGAGAGAGAGAGTATGGAGGAGAAACAAGGAAATAAATGAATAATGATATGGTCTTTATGTGCATGAGAGTATGAGGGATTTGTTAAAATAAGGGAAAAGTTCACGTATGCGCATTTAAAAGTTATAACTGGTTTGGATCATAGGGTATGTTTTTTATCACATATGTCCTGCCAGAATCACTTATACCCTTATGGGTATACATATGCCCATGTGGTTTGCAAAATGTATGTTTTTTATGGATGTGGTTTTTTATTTTTTATAAACAAGGAAACATTGTTTTATGAATAATGATAATTGCATAGACTTTATCCTCAATCTTTTGAAGCAAATGCATTGGAGTATGAACTTTTCCATTTAAATAAAGTATGTGCAAGTATGTTACTGAAAGCTTATAGAGCATAGAAATGTTGAAATATGATATCTGTTGGATCCAATTCTAATTGTTCAATAGGCTACACTAGTACACTTGATCTTATTGATCTGTGATGATGTTAGTTGGGTCAATTTAGATTATTTTGCTTTACTTTTAGTTTTAGGAGTGCATATGTGATTGGTGGTTTCAAAAATTCCTGCTAAAAGGTTGTAGCTGGCCGTAGTTTTGGCCTTGATATATGAGTCTTACTAATGAGAGCTTTCCTTCTATCTTAATTATCCAAAACCTCTAAACATTTGTTTCATTAGTTAACTCGGACCTTGATATAGTCCGATCTACATTATTACTCTTTGTAGGACCCAAATTCGGAGGAAAAGATTTGCTTTTAAATTATCTTTACTCTTATGCCTTAATGAAGCCTTCAAAGGTTAACAATTCCTACTCATTGTCATCATCAAACTCCTAGTTTAGTCAAATCTATTTTAAATTATCTTTTAAATGGAAGGAACATTTCCAACAGCATGTTTTGTGATCCACTGGGGAAGGACACATAATATTTCTACATGATTGTCCTCGTTGTATGAATGGTTTTTTTGCATTGTAAAACAAAAAATTTAGGCTATTACAGCACAAAATGATTGTGTATGTCATTTTTATAGAAGCATGTATCATAAAACGAAACTATAAGCGCAGCAGGTACAGCAAGCCGGTAGATTTATCTGTAGGTAATCAAAATCTTCACCCCTGAAGTTACCTCTATGTTTACTCGATCATAGGTCCCTGAAAGATAGGAATACTGATAAGAATAGCTTGGTAGATTGGCATCCCTTGCTACCCAGTCCAAGTGTCGGATAATAATACTGAAAGATGACAAACGACCGGGGCTTCTCAAACTTTCATCCTGATTTCAGAATAGAAATCAATGTAACTCAGGAGATATGACGAACGGAAAATTGACACAAGCAATACCGATAGTTGGTTTGTAAGGAAGATGTAATTGGGTTTTGGTTGAATGAAGAAGAACAGAAAAGCTCTTATTGTTTGTAATTTGTCTAGTCTTTCCCACAATGCATCTTATTTCTTCTCCCATACATGGCCAACACACTTTAGTACTCTATTTTGAATGCTCTTTAGTAAACTCTTTCCAGCCGCAAATTTTCGGAATACTAAATAATTAAGAAACAAGTTCGTTACATTACCATTATCAGCCACGTGTCAATTAATTAACTGAGAAAAAAAATCTTATCTTTAAACTAAATGAAAAAAAAAAATACTATAGCCCCAACTGTGACCCAATGGCATATTCAAGTTTTCTTTTTGTAATGGTAATAAAAATAAGTTACACCAAGATTCCAGGAAGATTAATTTATTCGGTAAATACAACAATTATACATACAATGAGTATCTGCCATCGTCAACAATTATATATGTAACTGTCCCCTTTTCTGGAGTAAAATATACAATATTACTTGTCATCTTATTTCTTATTTTAACCTTTTAGCTAGGCATCCTTAAAAACAGCAGAATTTCAATATATGAATCTACAGTCCGCTATTTATATATCTTCAGAATATGCTTGTAGTTTTGTTTTTAGTTTTCCTACATCAATCCGGCAGCAGACAATTTTCCTCACTTCCCACACATCATATTATGTTAAAATATGATAACTTCGCTCGTCATTATAAGATGCTCAGCGTTTACCCAAAAAAAAAATGCTATGGAAGCGGTAGTTACTCAAAATTATCACAGTTGTGTTTCAGACAGGATAATCAAAATTGAAGGGTTGCTCAGTTAAGCAAACAATAATAACAACAAAAACTCTTCAGTCTTTATTTTTATTGGATACATGAAGAAGGACTAGAACACACACCACCTAACACAACTACTCACACCCCTCAGCACTAGACTAACCCTATTATTGATAGCTCAGAAAAGCTACAAATTAAAAACTTTTAGGCTTGTCAACACATTAAGTCCTGATTTATTCTCGTTGAAAACAGGCTACATTCCGCAAAAAGTGACTCTACTCACAATTAAGTTTATTCCTTAACGTAAAAGAGAGAAACCCTGCAACCAAAATAATGAATGCCCCAGTTGCCAGCACAGCAGCTGCAAGGTTGCAGTAAGAACACAGAGCCCTCCTAGATGACCCCCCCACCTTAGGTAAAAAGCTCTGTAGGACCAGTAACTAAGGCAACTCTGCTTCAATGTGTTGATATATTACGTATGCAAAAATTGAAACTAGTATTACACGTCTTTACCTTAGCAATAACTTCAAGACTCCTCCACCACTCCCAAATACTGGGAATGAGAAGCTGCCAGAAGAGCTGCTCCAATGCCAGAGCCATCATTAGAATGCTCAATGACAACGGTCTCAGCTGCCTCATCTCCCAGCAATTCCTTCAGAGTACTCTCCAAGCAAATTCTGAATTTACTGTAATGTTCAAACAATCCTCCATCCAATGCTATCACTGACTTTTGCTTCTCCCCAACCTTAACTGTGTCTCTTCCTATTTTCTTAATGATGCCCAAAATACCAGCAGCAGAAAGGCGGGCGCCACGAGTAGCAACAACATCACAGAGCTCCACAACAATCTTCCTCATTTTTAGGGATGTATTAGAGATCTGACAATAAAGAAAGCAGTAAGAAAACTTATCCACTTCCTTTGAGGGGTCAGAAATGCCAATTTTTATTTTAAATATGCATGATTTTATTTTAAATAACAAATAAAAAACAATAGGTCCTACGAGTTCAACTTTAGTTTATCATCATAATTTCCAACTTTCAAATCCAATTCAAGAAAAAGCAATTCATAAGATGTGTGAGACATGAAAGCCATATTTCAACATGGTAAGTAGAGCATGCATACCTCTAATATATCCCTCAACTTGTTTCCAACCACTTTCAGATCTGAAGTTGTATCATGGTGCATGGCAGACATGTCAGGTGTCCTAATACAAAAAGATGTCAAAACCCTTGAAACTCAAATACAACAAAAAACAATGTGTTGCAGTGAAGAGTTATACAACTCAACGATGCAAAATAGGTGATACGGTGTAAATGAGAGAATGGAAATCACATGGTGAAAATGAGGAGTGAACACCGTTTGTATGGTTTGTTGGTATAAGAATACAAAGAAAGAACTGAAAATGGAAAGGCCACCATTTGCATTCCACTCTTTTCAAAAAAAATTCATCCCAATTTGGGTTCAAAATGAGATGAAAAAGTAATGCCATTATGCCAACAATCCCAAAAAAATGAAGAAAAAAAAAGTTATTTTCTTAATGGTTCTAATATTGTTTATTTTCATTTGAGAATAATGTTATCAGCAAGAACATGTTTATTCATCCATGCTTTTACCTAGAATGAATAAAGGGGATGAAAATAATTTCAATCAATACCATTTTTCCCATTATTTACACAGCATAAACCTTTCTGTCCTCCAATTTCACTTTTTCTGCTATCCCCACCTCTTGTACCAACTACCGCAATGACAACCAAATCTAGCATTGCATCATTCTCTTCCTTATTACAAGTTTCAAAACAAATAAAATGCTGCACACATGTGCTAATGGTGTGGTCGCCAATTAACAACAGCAAGAAATTTTGTATCAAGAAATCCTGAAAAATGAGATCTAAGAAGAAAACGGGGGAATGGAACTCTATCAAAATTAAATACATGATACTAAGATGGTCCATGTGAAGAATTCTGAACAGTGCATGCATCTTAATTTCAAGCAATTAATAAGCAGGCCAACTATCAGAATCATTATTGGTAAGGTAGATATGCAAGAAAAAATACCTGGCAAAAGAAGGCGAGAGAGCAACATAAACAAGTATAACCTAGACAAATAAAACTGGCTGTTTGACGGTATACATTATCATACCTAAGTATGAATGGAACTTTCAATTTGGGAGGGACAGTATCTCCAAAAAAGTCAGCCTCTTCAGCCATCTTCAATAAAGCTCTCCTCACAATGTCCCCCAAATACATGCCCGAAATCAACTTCTCAAAAATCTGCTAACAATAGTGGAAGAATGTTACAGATTCACATTGGTTATTTAAATCAATGAATATAATAGATGATCATTACCTGTTCTCCAGGGTTTAAGCTCTCAGTATCTAAAGCTTGATCATATTCTGTTAAAGGAAGATGTGAGGAACGGAAATTACCCCACTCCATGTTTATAACCTATAGTGTTTAGAAGTAATCAGCATGCTTTGGCACCAGCAAATCAATACCAGTCTCTAGTATCACAGTAAAGACAGCTCTATCACACAAGAAATTAAGAGTCATAAATATTCATAACCTACTTACCATCTCTCCTGATTTCGGTATAAGACCATGCCATTTTGGAATAGCCTGTGCACGTTCTACATATGCTGCATTTGTCCCAGTACCAAGAATCACAGCAGCAATGACATCCTGATTGTAGAATTTGCCTCCAGCTAATGTTCCAATGGTATCGTTAACCTACATCACATCACCAAGTTAGGTTTTTCCAGTTTAAGATATTAAGATGCCAAGAATTATTAAAAATAAAAAACTGACACCATGAAACCTTATAACTCCCAAATTTCTGTCAGGCACAAACAGGAAATCATCATTCTCCTATCCTGACTAAAAAAATCAAGAAATCATAAAGAGAGGAGAGTGGGACTGACTAGAGCCGCAACCCGCATATCCAGACCAATTTTTTCCATGGACTTGGTTAGTTGTCCCACCACATCTTCACCAACCTACAAATAAACCATAAAGGAGTAACTGTTAGATTACCATGCTCAGTGAGAGAATAGCTGATAAACAAAGAGAAAACTAGAAGATGAGAGTTCTCTCTTTGAAAAGTTATGATACAATTTTGAACCATAATGAGGTAAGCAGTGTAATATCTGGACTCCCAAAATTTAATACAACAACAAAGGGAGTGTCGTAGTTTGTGTGTCAAACTGAAAGAGAGTCATGCAAGTCTCAGGACTATGCATCACAGTATGATCAAGATAAAAGACAACAAGAAACAATCACAACACAAACAAAATTGAATGTAACATAATCAAGGTAATAAGAATTACTGCATCTTCAATATTGAAACCCTTAGTCCACTTTATTAGTTTCCCAGATACAATTGATGTTTGCTTCACTGGGAATGAGAACGTAAAACCCAGCTCTCTTTGTCTGCCAGGGGGAGGATGAAAGTCTTCAGGTTCTGAACCAACAAACTTGGCAAGAGCTGCTGCTATAAAATCAAATAATCCCTGTAACAACATAATGAGTATATTATCAGAGTGTAGCCAGGATCAATACTCTCATAGATTTCCCATAGCATACTTACATCTGCAGAACCAGTCATCAAATTAGGAGGAATTGAAACTTCTTCAAACTCTTGGTTGACAACACGTTTCTCTTTCCCACCTAAGTGTACACGAAGGACACGGAAGTTTGTGCCACCAAGGTCCAGTGCATAAAAGAGTCCTTCCTCATCCCTGTAAATAATGGAGGAAACCTTTAAGAATAACAAGTTCATATTTCAAAAAAATTATATTTTTGCCATAACGAGAATACAATGTAATACTTAATCATTCAAAACTTTCTTTTTCTGCATCTTGACTACAGATTCTTCACAACACAATATCAACAATCAAATGTTTTAGTAATAAACTGCTATCATCAAGTGGGACTGAACCATAAACAAGTATCATCTGACCATTCTACCATATGAATCATGCTTGAGATCCAAAACCCCACCATGTTAATAAACAAGAAGCTCTAGTTCTAGTCAGCTGCTTTTTTTTCTTTTTTCTTTTTTTAACAAAAAGGTATAAACAAGTAAACTACTACTGAACAAATTTAGCCTATACATTATATCAGAACATAGAATATATTAACAATAAATTAATAAAAAGAAATATATTAAACATGTCAAGTATAATAATCATCAATGTTGCAGGGATAAAGACAAACAAACAGTCCACAAATCCGAGACCAAGCTTGATCCTTGAGTGTCTCAAACAATTAGAAATAACAGATATTATATTGATATTGGGAAGTTAGCCAATTGGGATAAAACAAAAAAAGAAAGAAAAAAAGAGAGAGAGAAGATAAATCTACGAACCCAGTTGGGAGGTTATCGACATAGCTGATTAACATCTTGAGCTTGCTACCACCTTCAGATGCGAGACCCGCATGCATCTCAACATCCATAGCATCAGCCACCTGTCTAAGCTTCCCAATTGGGGTCCCACACTTGTTCTCAAACTCTTTCAATATTGCTACGGCACGAGCCCACTTTCCGGAGCTTCTCATCCGGTGGCGCACCACCAGCGCCGTCGCGGCACAAACAGCGACGGCGCAAACAACCGCAGCTCCCACCGCTACCTTCCCCATCACTCACTGAAACAATCGCAATCCAAATTCACAAAGTCGCAAACTTTTTCCCACAGTGACGGAAACCCAGATTGGCTTAAGCCGAATTTTAATGGGAAACTCGAAGATTCTTATTCATGTGGAATAGTTAGAAAATGACAGCAAAGGTGAAGTGAGAGAGAACATAAACATGAAAAATAAAATTACACAAAAATAAGATGGGAAAAATCCTAGATCTGTCTCTGTGGGCTCGAAATGGAAAATTAGATAACGACCAAACAAAAATGAAGATTACATTAATTTGATCCATTTTCTTTTTCCTTTTTACAAACAAATCTACCGAGATTATAAGCACCAAAATGAATTAGTTAAATATTCAACTATTATTTAATCATAATAAGAGGTATTAAATTCGAATAATTTAATTCTATTTTTAATAAGGTTTTTATCATCCTGCGAAATTGATTTTTGTTTGTAGAGATTAATTTCATAATTATATTTTTTGTTGAAGATATTTATACTTATTTATAGGAAGTAATAAATTGAAGAAAAAAGAGAGAGTAGAAAAGTACATTAAATATCACTTCATTATAATGTATTATCAAAATTTAAAATTTCATTTCATTTTCGATAAAGTTATATGTGTATTTGTTTGTTTGTTTTGAAGAACATGTAAAAAAAAAAAAAACTTGTGAAAAGTATCTAATATTACTTTAAATAATTTTATCTAATGTTCATCAGAAGGACGTCTGGGGTTGAAAAATTAAAAAATTAGAATGATAAAAACTATTATAACTTGAAATAAATTAAAATTATAAAAACATCACGATTTCCATCCCAAATCGATATCATTTCGGTGAACATTAGATAAATTTATCTAAAGTAACTTTAGAAAAAAACAAACCCAAAAAATTTATATGGAGAGAAGTATAATGAGCTCAATAATATGTTTAATTATTTTGGTCCAACTAAAATATGAAAAACAAATTATTAATTTAAACGTTATGATTTTATTTTATTTTATTACTTTTGACTATATAAAAAAAGGGAAAATAATTATCATGTTATAGAAGAATTCTTTCTCCTACTAATGATACATCGAAATATGTGTAACAAATTTTATATTTTTTAATAGGAGATGGGATCCATTATATCTTGTGTCTATTATAGGATAAAGAATTCTCCTATAACATGAGAAAAGAGGGACCCATAAAAAAAATTGTTACTCACATTAATAGTATAAATTGTAAGGGATTTGATTTTCTCATATTATATGAGAATTCAATTTTTATGTTGTGATTCAATTAATGATGGGCCTCACATTTATTAAAAAAAATTACAGACGAATCAAATGATCATAATATGAGACATCATAAAATGTTTTCGCAAATTGTAATTACGATAAGGCATGCCGATGCTATTAGCCGTATCTAGCCGATCATAGTGCATGGAGCTTCTGTAGTTCTATTTTTTTGAGCTCGTGGCCAGCCACGTGTAAAGTGAGCCATGAACTCAAATAATAATTGTTTGGTTTTGCTTAAAATCTAAAATGATGCCATCCTCAAACGCATCTTTTGTAATCTTTTGAATATAGCACGAGTAATTGATCAGTTTTTTTTTTTTTCTTAAAAAAAATCGATTTGATCGCTTTCCCAATTATATATTAAGCTGCCTTTGATTCAGAGTTAATTAAATGGATCAGTTAGATGTGATGTGACTTTATTTGCTTCTTCCTTTTTTAGGAAAAAGATCTCTTATATCAAATTTTAATAATTAATTTTTAATAATTTAATGATTATAATTTATTAATAATTAATTAGTAAATATGAGTGATCTTTTGACTCAAATGTATGATTTAAAAATTTTACTTTTCATCTCAACCATTAATTTTCTTTTATATAACAATTGTCATTTATTTGAAATTAATAATTAATTAATTGATATAACTCAATAAATCATAATTTTTAGTAAAATAAGTGATTAAGATAAGGAGTAAAACTTTAAAATCTTATAACAAAGTCAAAAGATTCTTTCACATTAATAAATGTGACTCAATAAATTATAATTGTTCGATTCACGGAAATCAATAATTAAGAAAAGATGTCAAACTAAAAAGTGTTTAACACCGATGTCACATGATTTTGCCTTTTTTTGGTAAGCTTTCTAAAGAGGAGATTCATTTTCTATTTTATATTTACTAGAATAAATATCATAAAAAAAAAATTGATCAAATAAGAATAGAAAAAATTACTAAAGATTCTCGAAAATAAAAAATTCAATCCACTAGATTCTTTTTAAAATAAGGAGAAAGAAAAATTAATAATCGTATTATTAACAATAAGAAATTTAATATTTTTAAATTACAGGTATTTCAAAATATCATCGTGTAATCATATTATTAATATTGATAACAATATTATTATTATTGGTTATTGATTTATTTTTCTTTACTTATTTTTCAAAAAATTATATTTGGACAAAAAAAAATCAATAGTTAATGTATCATTATCAATAATAACTTTGATATTTTAGAATTTGCTGATATTTTAAAATATCACCGCATAAATGATAATTATATTTTAAAATTCTTGCAAATATAAAAAAAAATGATTTATTTGTTAAAAAAATAGAGTGACTTAGATTTTCTGGACTAAATGGGAAAAAAATCAAAAGTCAATTTGTTATTCTTAACAATAAATTTACCATTTTATATTGTCAAATTTTCAAAAAATTATATCTTTTTGACATAATAATTTTAGGGATAATAACTTTTAGAGGAAGGTTATATTTACAATTTTTTTTACAACCTCTTACAACCATACTTTATTACCGTTGATTTCCGTCAATGAACGGTTATCTTTTATTGTGAATTAATAATTAATTAATGAGTTTAATTTGCTAAAATAATAACAGTTGATTGGCGGAAATCAACGGTGATAAGATACGGTTGTAAAACAAAAATGTTGTAACTATAACCTTTCCCTAACTTATAATTCAACACTAATTTCAAATTTAATGTTAATTTTATTTTAGTTTAATAAATTTGCTAATTTAATGCACTTGTCTCATTTACTCGAGTACAAAATAGTATATAATTTGATGATTAAATTTTTTTTTTTTGTGTTGAATACAGATAAACTATATACGTTGAACTCGAAACAATGTCATTTTAGACGAAAATCAAGGTGTTTTATAATTATAATTTAATATAAGATTATAATAATTTTTATTATTAAAATTTTTTATTATTTCAACTCAAAAAAATGTCGTCATTTTGAGAGTGGATGTAGATAACTTATCTGCATGTACTTTAGAAACATTAAAGTCATAATTTTAAAAATGGGGAAGGATATACTTATTACCAAAAAAGTTTACAATATTTGTAACTAACTTAATCATCATTGATTTCCGTCAATCTAATGGTTATAATTTATTGAAAATTATTGAGTCGTATTTATTAATTAATTATTAATTTCCAATAAATTATAACCATTAGATTAATGAAAATCAGTGATGATTAAATTAGTTATGCCGCTTTAAATGGACAATTTAACCAATTGACCTGGAGCACATGCCATCTTCATATTTGAATCCAAACACTTTTTTTGTTGTCACATTATCATTGAAAATATATGAGAAACAAGAAATTAAATAATCATGAAAAGAGCATAGTGGCAAAGTTTTATGATCCATCAATCTTGTTTATTTATTAATTTATTTTATTTTTTTACCCTTTTACCCTTCACTAATTAATTAAATAATCATTTTGCTCTTTATTTAAAATTATCTACCAATCTGCCCCTCCTTAATCGACTAACTTAAAGATTTAATCGATTAAATGGTCAAAATAAAAATGATTGACTTGAAGATTTAATCGATTAAATCTTCAAATTAATCGATTAAATCTCCCAACAGTTTTCCGTGTATTGGAGGCTAAGAGGGATATTTAATCGATTAGGAAGGAGATTTAATCAATTAAATCTTCAAGTCAACTATTTTTTCTAGTTTTAATCATTTAATTGATTAAATCTTAAAGTTAATCGATTAAAGAGAGACAAATTGGTAAATAGTTTTGAATAAGGAATAATATGATTATTAATTAATTAATGAAGGATAAAAAGAAAAAACATCAATCTTGCCTATCTGATTCTCTTCGTTACATTTTATTATTGATATGAGAAGGACAAATGGTTGAGGAGAATTTAATTTTAGTACCGTAATTATTCAAAAGAACATTTAATTTGGGACCGTGAAAAAGGATGGGTGGCGTGGGCAACGTTTACATTTTTGTTATATTGACGTTCGGCATTAAATTGTTGGGTGAAATTTTAATAGTCGATAATTGAAAATCAATGATAGTATTTAAAATAACATAAAATTATATAATTTAAAAGGATAAATATTTTTTCCTAAATTATTAGCTTATTCTTTCTGAATCTGAACCAAACGGATACCTTACCATTTATTTCAATAAAATGATTAAGGATATAATTTTTTGCATAAAGAAACACATTTTTTACATATATAAAAGATGGGTAGATCCCACCTCTATTTATTTATTTTTTTGTGGGTTTCACTTATAATTTCATTTTTATTACATGAGATAATTATTTTTTCTAAAAAGAAAATTATTTCCCAATGATTAAATTGGATCAAACATCAAAACCAAGGCCGACCAATAGAGGAAAACAAAACTAGTGCTCCTCTTGGGCAAATATGTCCTAATCACATGAGCTAGAAACAAATGGTGGTAGTTAATTGATAATAAGAGAGCTGAGTAAATGAAAAGGAAAAAGTTTCGGTTCGATCTTTACATATTACTTTAGAAATGTGTTTAAATATTTTTCTGACCCGCTCCACACTCCAGATTAGTTTTATAGCCCATCTCAAATAGTCAAAATTTATAGGAATACAGAGAAAAACTAACTCGCCTCGGAGAGGGGAGTTGAGTTAACTAAAAAAAGAAAAAAAAAGAAAAAAAAAAAAGAGATTCATACCCTTGACGTAGATGTGATTATGGAGGCTATTGTAGGAAGAGTTCTCTTGAGATTGATTGTCCAGGGCGTTAATGACTCTTTGAGAATCGCTTTCAAATTATCACTTTTTTGGCTCCACTATTTCAAGCAATTTGGAGCTATGTTAGAATGGTTTAGATTCTTCCACGATCACTTTTGTAATGTTATGAAAGAAAAACACACAAACGTTGTTACACTATGACCCACCATTATTTGTCTACACTCCATTAGTTTTATTTAGGATTCGCTTTTTCTTTTTTCTTTTTTCTTTTTTTTGGTAAATAGGATTCGCTTTTTCTGTTATTAATATAGATAAATTTTGTTCAGTATGTCTAATACGACGTTATTTTGTGGCAAATATCATGGTGTTTTTGTAATTTTAATTTATTTCAGGATTATAATAGTCTTTATATTTATAATTTTTTAAGATTTCAATACCAAAATGACATCATTTCAATAATAAATACACATAACTTATCTGCAGTAACGGCATAAACATTTCTCCCTTTTAGTTATATATCTTTATCTTGCATATAGACGTTGGCCCAAAATTCTACAATGAATGCAGTAGTTTCCTTAACGAGGGGAGAAGCCTCTCATCCAAATACAATATTTTTGTTGTGAAATTAAAGACTCTTATTTAGAATGTTAATTGTCTCGGTTATAACTTAATATCGTGGGAGTTATATGCAAATGATCGGTTCTTTTAAGGGTAAAGTCCGTGTCATTTTTTAGTACAAGTGTGTGTCATTTTAAAAGATATAAAGTTGTGTCATTTTAAGACAAAAAAAGATAGATAAAGGAGAAGAGAAAATTGAGAAAAAAACAAAAATATAGATCTCACCACTTTGTGACAATGAAAGAATATAAATTGTGTAATTTAAGATGATAAACATTTTTCCTTTCTTTTAATGGTAGCTATGCCAATTAAACTATTTCTATGTCCCCCATATTCATAAGACTCACAAAATTAGATAACATTAATTGATGAAGGATAGATATAGAAAAACTCATACACAAACCACTACGATTGGTTGGTCTAGTGATGAGAGGTTTAAGTATTTTGCATGCAGTGCTGAAGCCGGCTCAGCGCAAAAAATTATATGTGCAATTATTTTTTTTAATTTTTGTTAGTTGATATTATAATATATTTAAATTATATTTAATACAAAATACATGAGCAGAGAATATAAAAAAGAGTTATAATTTTATTAAATATTTTTTTTTTATATAAATGAAAATGGAACATATAATTTAACACAACTTACCTAAATCTCTCACTAAATATATTTTAATTTTTTGATAGGACCAAATTATAAATTTTAGCCCGGGCCAAATTATAATTTTAGACTAGACCAAATTATAATTAATTATATAATTATACATGATGAGTACAATTTGTTAGAATTTAACCCGGGTCGAGGCCATCCCCAGCCACCATGTGGCTCCGCCACTGTTTGCGTGAGTTCGTAGGTTCAAATCTCAATGTATCATTTGACAGCGGTGTCAAATTTCAAATTTGACACCTCATCTGAGAGCCGTTAGATCAAAAAAGATCAATGGCCGTTAGATCAAAAAAGATCAATGGTGTCACATGCTTACAAATCGGAGTCGTTGATCTTTTTGGATCTAACAGCTCTCAGATGAGACGTCAAATTTGAAATTTAACGCCGGTGTCAAAGAATCCTACCCCTCTCTCTCTCTATATATATATATATATAAGAGGGAGGATATTTTTACTACCAAAATTTTCTACAACTAACTTACTATCTATCTAATCACCATTGAATCAAAGAGAGAGAATGTTAAAAAGTTTTTGAAAAAAAGAAAGAAAGTGTTGATCTAATAGTGATTAGATAGGTAGTAAGTTAGTAATAGAAAATTTTGGTAGTAAGAATATCCTTACTCTATATATAAACTCATCCACTAAAGAGAAATAATATGATTCCATTTTTGGGCCTTGTATGTTATCGTTAGGCTTGATTATCCACTGGTTAGGGACAATCAGGTTGTGATTGTACGCGTAACCAAATGATTTCAATTCAGGCATAGCTAACTTCGATGCGTAGCTTTCATCGTCTTGTGTTGTCAAGGTTCCTTCCATTTCCAGTTATAAAATAGTAAAGAGACATCTCAAATTAATATTTTGTTTACATGACATAACAAAACAGATCATTTTCAATCGGACAATGACACCTTTGTTGATCTGAGGAATCTAGTCATCTCATGTTATCTCCAATGTTAGTGCTCAGATATTTTATTACAATGAATTCCTAACGCGTCCTCACACCACTAGTTAAGATAGAACTATCAGAAGGATGGGTTAGGCGCGTTGCTGTACGCGCGTGTTTTCTTTTTGCTCTGCTAGGGTTTTCTTGCGTTTTTTTGCTGTAACAATGGGGGATTCTTTGGAGAGGGGTTCTGAGGTTTTATCTTCGTTCAGGAAAAGCACCAAACGTACTAAAAGTGGTGAGGAAGTCTCGATGGAAGCAAGGATGAGAGAGGTCGTCAAGGATTTCCAAGCGGTGGAGGCTCCTCAGGAGCATCAGAAATCTTTCGCGGATGTGATAGGGGTTGAGCATGGTGTCTCGGGCGAGGCCATGCCTTGGCTAATGGAGGAAGAGGAAACGGATCTGGAGCCTCTAGATCCTAGTATGGGTGAGATCTCCGTTTGGGGGTTTCAAACCATTTACAGGGATGACGGATCTGTGGAGATTAGGAGCAATAAGGAAGCTCGGATCAGAATGAGGCAACGTTGGAAGAATGCTCTGATTGTGAAGCTTCTGGGGAAGAGGACTGGAGTTGGTTTCATGAAAAAGAAACTAGAATCTCTTTGGGCGAAGACGGGGAGTATTACGGTGGCTGATCTAGGTAATGATTTTTTTTCTGTGCGTTTTAGTTGTCTGGAAGATTTAAATCTTGCTATTACGGGGGGTCCGTGGATTATTCTAGGCCACTATCTAGCTGCTAGGAAATGGGAGCCCTGTTTTGACCCTGAGAGGGCAAACATTCATAAGGTTGCTGCCTGGGTTCGGCTTCCTGGGGTTCCTCAAGAGTACTGTGAGTACCCTTTCTTGAGCCAATTGGGGACTGTAATAGGTAAGGTGCTGAAAGTTGATAGGACTACATCAACTGGTGACAGAGCTAGGTTTGCTAGGGTGTGCATTGAACTTGACTTGTCGAAGCCTCTGCGTGGGGAGTACACCTTGGATGGGTGCAGGAAGAGGGTAGAGTATGAGGGCTTGTTTCTTATTTGCCTGAAGTGTGGTCGTTATGGTCACAACTCAGAAACTTGTCCAGATTTTACTAAGCCTGTTCCGGAGGTCATTCCTGTCAAGGTTCCTGATCAGCCTGTGGTGCAGCCTGGTCCCCAAGGGGTTGGCCCTTGGACTATGGTCCAACGTAGGAAAAAAGGAAACCAAGGCCCTCAGAAGAAAGAAGCGAGTGCTAGTAGAGTTTTTGGGGAAGACATTTCTAATAGGAAGAAAGGTGTTGGTGGTGCAAACTTGAAAAAGGCTGCTCCTGTTATAGTCTCTCCTGTTAATCTGCCGGATCCCTTGGTCAACAAGGAAAATGCTTCCAGGGGAAGGAGTTCTAAGCCTCATGAGGTGGGAATGCAATTCTCTGCTTCTGCCTCAGTCCCTGTTAAGATTTCCTCAGGGCCTCGATCTCAGGCTGCCAGTTTTAAGAAGTATGCTCCTAAGGATAGCTCTTCTAAGGGTAAGGGAGTTATCCATTCATCTGGAGGTATTCCTGCTGCTAGCAGTAGCTTGCAACAATCTGAATCTAGCCAAGCTCTACCTCCGGAGTCTCTTGTGCTTCAAAAGGGTAAGGTTTGGGGGGACCAGTTGCTTGCTGTTGGAGTTTCGTCATCAGGGGCCACCCTTGCTCCTCTTGAGTGCTCTCGGCCAGCTGATATAATGGTTTTGGAGAATTCTCTTAAGGTGGCTGATCCTCCTGACCTTGTCATGAGAGAAGGTGCTTCAAGGGGAGATTCTTCCTCAGGTATGGATTTTGATATCTCTACTGTTGGGTCTGTGTTGGATTCTATGCAAATTCCTAGTGAATCAGCTAGTGGTGAGGAAGAGATTCTGCTTCAGAATTCTGGAATGGTTCCAATTGAGATGAGTAGCAAGAACTCAGTAATCTTGCAACAAACCTACTCATCTTGATGAATGTTATGACTTGGAATTGTAGAGGTGCTGTTAAATGTCAATTCAGGAGTACCTTTAAGAGATTCCGTGATAAGTTTGGGGTAGTGGTGGCTGCTATCTTGGAACCAAGAGTGAGTGGGAATAAGGCTGTTAATATAATTAGGAAGTTGAGTTACTCTAATTATATTATTGAGGATGCTCAGGGCTATGTTGGTGGTATTTGGGTCATGTGGGATCCAAATCTTGTTAAGATTACCCTTATTCAGAAACAAGCTCAGTTTGTTCATAGCTGGGTTGAATTTCCTGACAAGGGTGGTTTCTTTTGGACTGCTGTTTATGCTAGTCCTCAAGAGGGTAATAGGAGAATTCTGTGGGATGATTTGAAACTTTTGGGGAGAAATATGAATGATCCTTGGCTGATGACTGGTGATTTTAATGAGATTTCCTCTGTGGCTGAAAAAGAGGAGGAGGGCCTGTGGATGCTAATAGGTGTAACAGATTCAGTAATGTGCTGAATGCTTGTGGTGTCTTGGATTTAGGGGGGGGAGGTAACAGGTTTACTTGGAGAGGCCCTAAATTCCATCATCTTCACAGGGTGTTTAAAAGATTGGATAGAGCAGTGGCTAATGAGAGGTGGAGGTCCAAGTTTGAGAAGGCTGATGTGTTAATTCTCCCTAGAATCTTTTCTGACCATTGTCCTGTTTTGGTTAGGATGGATAAGGGAGCCTCTTCTTGGAGGGAGAGACCTTTCAGGTTTCTTGCTGCTTGGCAAAAGGATCCCAGGTTTTGCTCTTTCCTTAAAGCTAATTGGGATTTGGATTCCAAGCTGCCTGATAGCTTGCAGGCTTTTATCCCTCAGGTCAAAAACTGGAATAGAAATGTTTTTGGCTTCATTGAGTTCAGGAAGAAAAGAGTGATTGCTAGATTGGAGGGTGTGCAAAGACTCCTTCACCTGGATGGGAATTCTCATCTTGATGAGCTAGAGGTCACTTTGAGGAAGGAGTTAAAAGATATTTTGGATCAGGAAGAACAACTGTGGTTTCAAAAATCTAGAGCTGCCTGGATCAGAGATGGTGACAGAAACACTTCCTTCTATCACACTAGCACTCTTATTCGGAGAAAAAGGAACAAGATTCTTAAGCTTCAGAATGGTAAGGGTGGCTGGGTTGCTGGTGAAGAAGAGCTTATTGATCTTGCTAGGGGTTTCTTCTTGAATCTGTTTAAGAAAGATTCTGTAGAGTCTCTCTGGTGTCAGACTTCTTGTTCTTGGCCTGTTATTAGAGAGGAAGCCAGAGAATCCCTGTCATTGGACATCTCTTTGGAGGAAGTTAAAAGAGCTTTTTTTCAAATGTCTTCTTTGAGAGCTCCTGGCCCTGATGGCTTTCCTGCTCTTTTTTATCATAAGAACTGGGATCTGGTCAGTAATCAGGTTTTTGGTAGCATGAAGTTTTATCTTAAGCATCCTGATCATATTAAGGAAATCAATCAGACTTTGATTGCTCTCATTCCTAAGATTGATAGACCTTGTCTCATGAAGCAGTTTAGACCTATTGCTTTATGTAATTCTGTGTATAAAGGGCTGAGTAAAATTTTGGCTAATAAGCTGAAGCCTCTTCTCAATGATCTTATCTCTCCTAATCAAGTCAGTTTTGTGCCTGGAAGACATATCCAGGATAATATCATAATTGTTCAGGAGTTGATTCATGCTATGCATAAGATGAGAGGCAGGAAGAGTTTCTTTTCTATCAAGATTGATTTAGAGAAAGCTTATGACAAGCTTAGTTGGAGTTTCATCAATTCTGTTCTGGTTGAGTTGAATCTGCCTTCTGACTTAGTTGCTGCCATAATGGGGTGTGTCACTAGTCCTTTTCTTGAAGTCCTGTGGAATGGGTCTAGAACTCCTGGTTTCTTTTCTGAGAGAGGAATTAGGCAAGGGGACCCAATATCCCCTTACCTTTTTGTTCTTTGTATGGAAAAGTTGTCTCACCTGATTTTGGATGAGGTGGAGAAGAAGAGTTGGCTGCCTATTAAGGCTGGTAGATCTGGCCCTTTTATTTCCCATTTGATGTTTGCTGATGACATCATTCTTTTTGCTGAAGCTTCCTTAAGTCAGCTGGATTGCATTACTAATTGTTTGTCTTTGTTCTCCAAGATGTCTGGTCAAAGCATTAGTATGGATAAATCTTGCATTTTCTTCTCTAGGAATGTGGATCAGGTGACTGGGGACTCAATTTCGAATGTGAGTGGTTTCAGAAAAGTCAGGAGTGTTGGTAGATATTTGGGTGCTCTTATGAGACATGGGAGAGCTAAAAGGGATCATTATGCTGATGTCATTGCTAGAGTTCAAAATAGGCTTCAGGGTTGGAAGTCTAAGTGTTTGTCTATGGCTGGTAGGATTACCCTTGCTAAAAGTGTTCTGTCTGCTATTCCGGTTTTCCACATGCAGAATAATGTTCTTCCTATTCATGTGTGCAAGGAGATTGAGAGGATCCAAAGAAGCTTTATTTGGGGTGATACGGATGAGAAGAAAAAAGCTCATTATGTTGCCTGGGATAAGGTGTGCTGCTCTAGGGAGTGTGGTGGGCTTGGTATTATTAACCTTAGGCTCCAAAATGAAGCTTTTATGCAGAAGATTGCTTGGCATCTTATTTCTGATCAGGATAGCCTTTGGGCAAAAGTGCTCCTTGGGAAGTATGGTAGGCAGCAGGACCCGAAAAGGGGTTTGATTGCTAAAACCAGTGACTCTGTTTTGTGGAAGAGTATTTGTTCTGCTAGAGCTAGATTAGCCCAGAATCTCTTCTGGGTGGTTGGTAATGGTGAGTCCGTTTTCTTCTGGTTGGATATTTGGGATGATTGGCAAGCTAGTTTATTTGATCTAGCTAGTGTCAAGCCCCCTTTGTCTATCATGGATATGAAAGTTTGTGATCTGGTGGACTCCTTAACTGGTGATTGGGATTGGGTTCTGTTAATGCAGTATCTTGATGAAGACTCCCTCAAAAATTTGAAAAAGATTGCTCCTCCTGATCCTGGTAAATCTGATGATTGGATCTGTTGGAGAAGGAGTACTCCTAACAAATCTCTAGTTAGGAATGCTTACTGTCAACTTACCGATTCTGATGTGGGTAAGGACAAGTTTTGGTCTAGCTTGTGGAAATGGAGAGGGCCTTATAGGATTGCTGTGTTCTTATGGCTTGCCTGCCTTAATAAGCTTCCTGTTAGAAGCTTAACTAGTTCTTGGAGTGGTGGGGAATCTCTTTGCCCTATCTGTTTGTCTTGTGAGGAGACAATTATGCATGTGCTTAGGGATTGTAAGGGTGCTAGGGGTTTTTGGATTAGTTGTTTTGCTGGCAGGATTCCTAGTTCTTTTCTTTCGGCTGATGGGTTGGATTGGTTTAGATTTAACATCTCTAAGCCTTTTTCTTCTAATCTTTGGAAGCCTTGGAAAGAGCTTTTCTTTGTTGCTTGCTGGCACCTGTGGCAGTGGAGGAACCGTGTGGTTCATGATGTGTCTTTCTCCTGGCCTAGTAATCCTTCTTCTAGAATTCTTTGCTATCTTCGTGATATGAACCGGAATGTTGATGATCCTTTTGCTTTTAAGGAGGTGCCCCCCCTTGCTTCTGGTATCCCTTGTCCTCTGCTTGTGAAGGATTCTTTTAGAGTTTATGTTGATGGAGCTGTTAATCTTGTCTCTAAGGTGGGGTCCTGTGGTGGTTTTGTTTGTTCTGACCGTGGTGATTGGGTGGGGGGTTTCTCCTATAATATTGGCATTTGTTCTCCTCTGGAAGCAGAGATTTGGGGTATTATTCATGGCCTTAAGCTGGCTGTGGATTTGAAGATCTCCAAGGTTTGGATTGGTAGTGACAGTAAGGAAGCTCTTGTGTGTGCTGATCCTTTATCTGCTAATGTTGATTTTTCTCCTGTGTTGAGCAGTTTAAGTAGTGCTTTGCAAGCCTTTGATTATATTCATCTTGAATATGTTCCTAGGGAGTTTAATCTTTGTGCTGATAGTCTGGCTAAGTTTGGCTTTAGTTGCAGGGGTGGTGAGCTGATGTATTTCCCTTCTCCCCCTGCTAGTGTTTTTCCTTTTTGGAGTGACTTTTGTAAATACCTGCTGATGGAGCATGTGTCCTTCAGCATGAATCAACTTTCTCTTTAGTTTTTCTGGGCTAGGCCCTCCATGTTTACCAAAAAAAAAAAAAAAAAAGATAGAACTATCAAGCCATTATTGAACTTCATTAAATGGAAGGTCTTCAGTATAATGTAATAAGATAATATCCAAAGTCAAGTAAGTAAAATATGTTCCAACCATGTCTATATTTCTTACGTTTTTAAATTTATAAAATAATAGTTATTTAAGTCTTTTCACATGTATAAAAAAATAATTAAATATCATCAATTTTATGGAAATATAATTTCACCAATGCATACCTTAAGCTTCCTGACAGATCCGACAACTTAGATAAATCTTCATTTCTATTCTTTTTTTTTTTCCCTTCAACGGATGACAACTGTAAAGCGTAAAATACATGTTTGACAACAAATTATCATTTTTTAATAAAAAAAATAGCGCTCTTGAAACGATATAAAAAAATACTCCAAAATAAATAAATCCTGTTATGGACTCATTCAATGGCCCATATCTTAACAACTTAAAAGCAAGTGCTAGACTAAACATATAAGGATAATTAAAATAAGAGGAGGGATATTCTTACTACCAAAATTTTCTACTACCAACTTACTACCTATCTAATCACCATTGAATCAAAGAGAAAGAATGTTAAAAAGTTTTTGAAAAAAGAGGAAATGTTGATCCAATGGTGATTAGATAGGTAGTAAGTTGGTAGTAGAAAATTTTGGTAGTAAGAATATCCCTCCTCTTAAAATAATATAACTTATCCTATCTCCCAACAATCACAATCCTATCAGAGTTCTACACCTAGAGGTAACTTTATCTATAAATATAGGTACACTTTATTGTTGTCATCAGTGAGTATACATACTCACGCCTTGGCTATATGCCCGTTAGAAAGCTTGATATGACCTACAAGCTACAGGCCATGTAGGCCTCTATTGCAAATAATTATTGGGAACTCGGTTCTCTCAATCTAGGCTAATCAGCCTTCTTGCGGAAGTTAGTCAACAAGATCCTGATCTCGGATCTCGGCAACCTTACCTCGGCCTGAACTTCACCATGTCGGGCAGCGCAGTGGAAAAACGGAAAATCACAAAAGAGGAGAGAGAGAAGGAGAACACAAATAATTTTAACGTGGGAAAACCTTCTCCAATGAAAAAGTAAAAACCCGCGGGACCTAGTTATGAAAATAATGGTTACAAAGAATCAGAATACACGAATGTGGTGGTTAACATAACCTCTCCAATAATGGTGATAATCAAACCTCCCTAGAGATATTTCACTCAAACTCTCTCTAGAGATCTCTCAAATACAACGCATAAAGCTTTGCTCAAATAATTTTCTCTCAAATATTCAATCTCACTCTCTGACCTAACCTCCACCCACAATTAATAAATATATGTAGAGGAGGTGGAATTTATGGTTAGGGTTTTTAGGAAACCCCTCAATAGATTTGGGCTTAGCATTAAAGGATGAAGTCCAATAATAATGAGCAAAGAAAATAAGTGTATAGAGCAAATAAAGTTTCATTCATGCATGCACTAATATTTCTTGTAAAAAAAATAAAAAATGACAAACAAGAAAGATTCAATATAATACTCCAACTCTAGAATGTATATCAGAGAGAAATTATAGTCAAAGAAATGGAGAAAATAAGAAAGAAATACAATTACTGGATCAACCAAAGACGAAACTTAGAGACAAGAGAGAGAAGTCACAAAAAGATATTAGGGTTGATACTTTGCCACCTAAAATAAATATTTTATTTTATTTTTAAAAATTAAATAAGTCAGCCTTGACAAAGTTGACCTATGGGCAATGGCCTATTTGTTAAAATTAGGCTTCTTCCAACACGCATTATAGAAATTCAAAAAAAGGTTCAAATGTTAAGTTTTTAGTTCCAACTATTAGATTCGTTGGATTACGATTTGGGATATGTTATGTTTCTTTGCAAAATTTATGAATATTATAGGTTTAGATTCATTTTTTTGTTAAATTATTGAATATTAAATATAATATATACTACATAAATTAAAAATATTATTTAATAGCCTGATCCATTTACACCCCTCCCCATTATTAGTGCGCAGTGATGGGTACATTGACTATATGCCCATACAGAGATATCTCTAAGCACATACATCTATCACCTACCCTACACGGTGAATATTTGCAGTCTACCCGGACCAAACAAATCCAAACGTGTTAAGACACTCACCACCTTCACTTGCCATGTTAGGCTATCTCTCTTTCCAGTCCATCAAGAAGATGAAAGAAGTAATAGCCCAACATCTGGTTGACCTTTGAGAATTTTCAGACGTATAACTCGGTTTAGTTAAATAACCAAATACTAACCGCGAATGAAATTGAAAACCTGAAGCCCACGTGAAGTTTTCCGAACAAAACCTATGGGTATTGGGTGAAGAAGCCCACAAAAGTAAAGAGTCCTTGAACATTATTAACATTGGGTTGGGTCCCATAATGTAAATCAGCAAGAGTGGCTCCACCAATCCAAAAGACAAAACTGTTTTAAGCCTTCCAGCAAAATTAACCTCAGCGATAGTGGACATATTTATGTTGGGTTCATCAGGCCTAAAATTTCCCATTGATGATGGTGATATGGCCTATGGGTGAATAATTCCCAAAATCACCCATTATTATCAGTCGGACATGTTTCCTTGCCTTCGTAAGTTATGTCTCATAATTCATAAACTCCAAACCGAGGAATTGATGGATTCACTTTTTATTTGTGTCCACCCTACGACCCACTTTAGGTAGTTTAATCTAGGGGTGTGTAAAATAACCAAAAAAATGGGTCGAACCATGAACCGAATCGAACCGCTCCATAAATTAATCGGTTTTAAAAAATTAGTTCATGAACCGAACCGATTTTTTAAGGACCGGTTCATGAACCGAACCGGTTTTTAGAACCGGTATAAGAACCGAACCAGTTTTCAGAACCGGTTTAAGAACCGAATCGTTTCCGAACCGAACCATTTTCAAACCAAACCAAATTAATTTTTATAACTTTATTTTTTAAATTTTTAAATTTTTTCTTTTCAAAAGAGGGTCAACCCGAACCGGTTCCGAACCACTTTCGAATGAAACCGAACCAGTTTCGAACCGAACCGAACCGAACCAGTTTTGGACCGAACCGAACCATTTAAACCAATTCGTTCGATTTTTCAAAAAATCCGGTTCGATTCGATCCATGCACATCCCTAATTTAACCAGTAAAATAGAAAGAAGTCAAATGCATCACTTAACACTTAAAAAGAACATTGTATTTCACAATATCTACACATATAGTTCATTTATTCCTTTACTAAATATATGTAATTTTAATCATATTTATGAATCACTTTTTAAATTATCTCCGTCGTTTTTTTCAAAAAGAAAAGCAATTATTTCTTTAAAAGAGAATATATGGGTAGGCTTTTCCCGGGATTGGCTTTACTGTTTGGTGGGATTGGCTTTGGGCTGTGCAACTTAGGTGAGGGATGGAGAATATCTTTTTCTTTGGGGCCTGAGCCATTAATAAAATAATATTCTGAAAAAGCTAGAATTGTAACATTAATTGTGCCAGGACCTACCGGCCAAGGGACGGTATCATGTAAACAATTTCTATAGGGAGTAGACCACCCAAAAAGTAACATAAGCATGCAAAGGTCTTTTAGGGCCAGACAAAGATTGGCCCTGATTGCAAAGGCAAAATGGACTTATATTGACTGCATGACCATATTGTATTAACGACTTGTTCTGTATATTCAGGGAGATTTCACAGCAAGGTGGGACTTATATTAGAGTATTCCACAAAGGTTATTAGGAGTAACATGAAAGAGGAATGCAATGAGGAATTAAATCCCCATATTTATATAACATTATTATTATTAATTTAGTAGATACCATATATATAACATTATTTAACATAAATGCACTTGAGATCTGGTTAATATATTTTTTTGTAAATATAGCTTTGACGATTTTGCAATCATTTTCTTGCGCCCACCATTTGATACCATCTTTTCTCCTACGTTGAAAATGGTTAGACAAAAGTCAAATAATTATTGAACGATCGACTTGAATACCATGGAAAGACAGAGAGACGAGGATCATGTTATAGTGAGAGATGGTACCGTTGTTAGTCAAATAGTCATTGCAGGCCACACTTCTACTTAAAGCAAGTCACGACTGCAGATAACCAACTTTGGTGAGAGCATCAGGTAAATGATGCATAGACCAAAAATATCCGTCACTTAACTGTGATATCGACAGCTCATTTTCAAGCTATAGTACAACAGTAATAATTAAATAAATATATATATCTTCAAGTAGTTATCATGAATAAGATTCTGCAGTGGTCAAAATTTGACCTTGATATGTAACTGAATAGACAAGTCGACGTAATCGTATCCTGGTTTCAACAAGTCTTGTTTTCAACAAGTCTTGTTCCTGGCTGCTCTTAATTTAAGGATAGGTTTTCTGAGGTTATTAGCTTATTATTAGGTTTTGATCACAAATAGGCAGGAATCACTCACAAAATCAAAAAGGAAGGTGATTTTTATTCATGTTTGTGTTCTTTATTTTGGTGGGAGGTGATTATGACCTTTTGATGGTCTCGTGGGATTCAACCATAATGAATTGATAATGACTCTTAGTATTGATTTCCATGTTCAAACATGCAATTCTTCCCTATCAGCTAATTATAAATCGACACATATTGCAGGCTATTTATAATGTGTCTGTTGAGATATATAGTTCCACATTGGTTGGATGAACAACTAAATGTGTGGAGTTTATAAGGCATTGGGCACTCCCCCTTTGAGCTAGTTTTTGGGTGGTGTATCCCAAAGTTCTTTATATGGTATTAGAGCCTCGTCGTCCCACTTTCTCTTGTGGACTCTCTTAGCACAGGTAGATTGAGCCTGTTGCATCATCCACTCTTCAAACCCAATGGGTTCTCGTATGAGGGGGCGTGTTGAGATATATAGTCCCACATTGGTTGGATTGGTTGGATGAACAACTAATGTGAAGTTTATAAGGCCGGGCGTGTTGAGATATATAATCCTACATTGGTTGGATGAACAACTAACGTGGCCTTTATAAGGTTTTGGTCACTCTCACTCTTTGAGCTAGCTTTTGGTTTTGGTTTTGGGTGGTGTATCCCAAGGTTATTTACGGTGTCAAAAATAGATGCAAGAATTCAAGAAAAAAACATATGCAAGAAAAATTACCCCCAAAATTCAACCATATCCAAATATGATCATTACCCACTTTGTATTGTGGTTGAATTTCTAAACGCCTTGTGAAAATGCTCCTTGATTCCTACATGACTATATGTAGTTTGACAACACTAGACAATCTATGTAATACTCCGTTGTTGTAATGGGTGGTGCTGACGTAATTCTTTGTATTGTTTGACCGATTTCAAGAACAAGCAACCTTTAGAAATTTAAATTAGAAAAGGACCTCGTGTGCTTCGAAAGATTACAAATATATTGCATATTTCTTCATCATTGATATGTTATCACACAAAAACCTTGATTTGCAAGTTGCAAGAACACTAACTAGCATGTGGGGTAGAGATCAATCTCTCTAACGACGAAATTCAATCCACGCTTTATGATTAGGAGATAAGGTTACGTTTGCTTCTGTCTTTTTCTTTCGGGTACGTATTCGTAGGAGGATATATTAACAACTATTACCTCTCAATAATCGGGTCATAGTTGACAATGTCGCTGAAAAATCATTGCTCAGCTTAGGAAATGCTTACTGGATGAAGTGGAAATGGGTACATAGATATATAATTGGTTTGATCTTAAGCGGTACTACAAAAAAAGCACTCTAGATCTAGTGTACGTGTATAGAGGGTGACAAGCCAGGAGCTTGAAGCTTGGGTAAATAATAAAACGGCTCAATGAGGAAGAGCTTTCTGACTTGGCAGAGAAAAATTGAAAAAGTTCATCAATCTTGTGATTTAGACAAGAATGTCTCATGGCCATGTGCCCCACGTGGGATATGACATGCGTGTGGGTCTCTAACTCCAAGTGGTACTGTTTTCTTCTTTTCTTTCATAGTTTTGGCAAGATACAGCACAACCATAATGACATAACTTCCAAGTAAGGAAGGGAATTTAAGAAAGAAAAGGAAAATCACCCTTGTACACAAAGAAAAGATTATTCAAATAATGTTAAACGAAAAAGTACATGGATTTATATTAATTGCAAGCTCAGCTGATGAAGCAGTAAGATACTTTTTTTTTTTTTTAGGTATAACTTTCCCATGTCCATGCCTATGAGAATTATGAGATCCTTTTTTTCTTTGGGTTGGACCCTTGTGTCCTGGACTCCGTTGATGAGCTGTGCATTTGAAGCTAGTAGCTGGCTCTGTAAACCCTGCTTAGACATCCTCTCATATATCACGTGCCTATTTTCTTTTCATCATAGCCTTCATTTTTTAAAATTCTTTTGCCAGGAGATGACCACTGTGGATGTGTTTCTCATTTTATACTTGATGTAATATTAGTTTAATAATAAATTTAGGGAGTCACACATTCACATTAATAAATTCACTAACTAAATTATAAGAAGTTACTAACAAAAAAAAACTATAAGAAAAATAAAATGACTAAATTATGAGTAAAGAATAATTTTAAGGAATAAACCATTTATTGCATGTTTGATTTCACATATTTGTTAGGTGAAAAATTTCCTCTTACAAGATCTTAATTATGAATTATTATACTTTCCCCCTCTTTTGATGGTCCCTAGGAGAAAAGGATGATTATAAACTACAATTCATTGTGTAGATATTAATACCCCATGAGAAACCTGTCGATTCTCCTTTTTTTGCTTTTTAAAAAAATATGTACAATGTCTTTGTTTTAGGGAGGACAATTTAGGCTACATCTATGTAAATGTGGTGTGCATTGTGGTGTGTTCATATAACTTTAACCTTTTTGCAGTGCAGGGCTTTTTGGCAAAGCGAGCAGAGTCCTAAAAGTGATCTGATGGAAGGAAAAAGGGAATCTGATGATCAAAGCTTCTGTTTTTTGCTATTTACCATTTATGGGGGTGCTGCCAAGTGTACTATCATAGGTATTCAATTCTGTTTTGTTTAAAATAATATGAAATCTAAAAATTGCATTCCACAGCCCCACCAGAAACAGGAAAATGGGAAATAATAGTATCAAATTCCATGTTTAGTTACAACACGTCAAATTTATAGGCTCTTTATGGCCAACTCAACCAAAAAAAAAAAAAAAAAAAAGTGAAGTCAATTCAAAGGTATGTGAAGAATTATCTATGTTATCAGCTTCCAAATAATGCATGTTGGACCCATACACAACCGTTGAATGAAGAAAATACTTAGTATGCCTATTTAATTTATTGTTCTCTGCCGTGCTGGATATGAATATATATATAGACACACTTCTAAAGGAGTCGAAGAAAGGCAAGTGCTGGAAGCAGATAAAATATAAAATGTAGAATTTATGGCCATTTGAAAGCGCGTTGATCTCACATTTAAATCAGTGCTTTAAATAGAATCTGACTTCTGTGCCACTCTTTCAGAAGATAAATTTTTTATTTAACTAAGAAGCTGAATATATATCTGACAGCAAGTTCCTAAATATATAACATGAGATTTAAAATATATATATGATGGCATGGCATGCATGACTTCAAAAATGAATTGACAGGTGCAAACGAGATTCGACTAGCTGCCACCACTGAAAAAAACAATCATGGCAGAAGAACAATGTTTTGATCATATTCTTTTGCTGTAATGAAGAGTACCAGAAAAGACAGAGATCAGAAATAAACAAAGAGTACAAGTTCAAAGGCAAGAAGGAAGGAGCAGTAAATCATAGAGACTCCCCAACTCATGCAAATTGAGATGTTGCAATCGATCATGTCATGTGCTTCCATGATACGTCGCTATGCATTGCCACACCGTAGCAGCTTGCTCATTACCCAAGAAAGATGGCCCACTATATGAATTCTGAAGCAGGGTCCCTCCTCACTCACAGCCCAATAAGAATCATCATGTTCCCTTTACACAAACCCTCACGAGTCGCTTAACACCAGCTGCCATCCTAGTTCAAATTTCTATCGCCACGTCATCATATTCATAATAAGGGCTAAACGACCTTTCTAATGTAAATCTCAAAAAAAAAAAAAAAAAAAAATTAATCCAATTTTTGAAGTGATTATTCATATAATGCACTTAGATTTGAATTAGGGTTATCAAAATAGGTTATAACATGACTCATGTTGTTAGAGAATAATATAAATCAATATCTTAAGTTTTTTGGTTGAGGTGGTTATTTACATGTTATCAGAGACTCAATAACTAAGTGTCACGAGTTCGATTCTCACCGCCCTCCACTTTTTAGTGAAATTAAATAAGTGCAATATCCACGCTTCAAGCTTCAAGCCTAAAGTACTCTTACGTGAAAATTTTTGGGTTGAAGTGGGACATGTCTCGATAAGGTTGTGCAGATTAGTATAGCTCACCTATTTAAGGAGGGATTAATCTTGCATGCTCTCTACGATCGTTTCATGACGTGATTTTAGTCGTTTTTATCATTATAAATAATAATTATCTGATAATTAAAATCATAAATAATATAATATTACTGTTTTAAAAATTTACAATAAATATTGATTTAGTCAAATAATCAATAATCATTAATATCATAAATAAAATTTATTAATTGTGTTAATTATAATTTGACTAGATGAATTTAGTGTTAATTTTTGAAAAATAATTACGATATTTACAATTTTAATTGTTACATAATAATTTTTAATACTTATGACATTAATTAATATTTGCATGAAATGAGAGAATAAAGGTGGAAGAAATAGTGAAATTTGGGACTGACGACTATGATCAAGTCATCATGTGTCATGCTCAATGGCAAAATCAAAAAAAAAGTTGTGAGAGGTAATAAGGAATTCAAAATTCAAACTAATTTAGATAGGGCAACACAGTAGTGGGGTGCATATGTAACCAATTTTAAAGAACTCAAAAAAAAAAAAAAAAAAAAATTGTACACGAGGAATAATTAGGGGGGGGGGGGGGGGGGGGGGGGGTCCCACCATTAAGAAATTAAAATAAAAACAAAACACACATATTTAGTGACATACTACGTGAAAAATACTTTACCTTTGTTTTAAGTATGAACGTATTGTAAGGCAAATGTCTTATGAACTTGACGCGGAACAATCACCCCTTCTTGATTTCACAACCGGCTGTGCTCTTGTAGGCATACGAGATGCAAAACTGACTACATTAGATCGATAATTACTTTTAAAATATGATTACTTTTAAGAAACTTAAAATGAACATATTACGTTGGGGAGTCAAACCTAAAAATTAAGGAAATACTGATAATTACATAACTTTACAATTTATAAAAGAATATTATCTTGGGAAGTTATTTCTTTTATTAAATATATTATAGAGATATTTTATTTTATATTTTTAATTGCGCATTACATCAATAGTTTTATTAGTTTAAAGTAAAAATATAAATTGTTCTAAAAATCTTAAAGTAAAAGCATCAAGTAAGAGTAATTAAGTATTTATTATTAAGAAAATGAAAGTTAAGATGTTATAAAAAAAGAAAATGAATGGGAGAAGAAAGTCTTTATTCTTGCACTCACATAAATTTGAGTTACTATAAATAAATAAAAAAAAGTAAAACAGCAAGAAAGAACTAATATTATTATTATTATTGGAGGGAGGTTATACTTACAACATTTTTTTTTACAACCTCTTAGAACCATGTCTTATCACCGTTGATTTTCGCCAATCAACGGTTATGATTTTAGCAAATTAAACTCATTAATTAATTATTAATTCACAATAAATGATAACCGTTGATTAGTGGAAATCAACGGTGATAAGATATAGTTGTAAGAGGTTGTAAAAAAAAGTTTTAAGTATATAACCTTTCCCTTATTATTATTTTATGGGATATGATATTGTGACACCCAAGTTATGTTACACTCATGTGACACCCAGTCAATCTCACCGTTAGATCGCTTATGTCGATCTAACGGTTATATTTATTTTCATATTTGTATGGTCATGATTTCCCAAATTTAATATTTTATATTTATTTCTACCTTTGTATGGTTATGATTTCCCATATTTAATGCTTTTACTTTAAATTTGGGAAATCATGATCATACAAAGGTAGAAATAAATATAACCGTTGGATCAACATAAGCGATCTAACGATGAGATTGACTGGGTGTCACATGGGTGTAACATAACTTAGGTGTCACAATATCCTATCTCTTATTTTATAAACCACATATATTCTTTACGAGAGACAATTCAGTTTGGGGAAGGTAAAAGATTAAGGTTTTAAATTCTTCCTAAAGATGATACTATATAGGATTAAACACATACTCTCACCTCATCTGCTCACCTTCCATGTACCAATTGAGCTATCGTCATTTGATAAGTAATATTATTTTAAGAGACACAAAAAAGACTTTTCAATTTTGTTAACAATATTAATTGCTTTAAAAAAAATTAGGACTCCGCCACTGTACATTATATGTGAAGGTTCAATGAATAATTTTACATTTACATTTAATTTTAATAATTAATTTATTTATTTAAATATTACAACTCATATATTTTATAAATTAAAACTTTTATACATAAGCGAGAACGTTATTAGCTTAATCGAATAGGTTTTCACAACTCATTTTGCTCTAAATTGGAAGCTTTGTTTAAGGCAACTTCAAAAAGTGATAGGCAACTTGAGTTGAGCAAGTGATTGGTGTAAAGTAAACTGTGAATGTGTAACCAAAGCTAGCTTGGCATCCATCATCTTACGCGCAAGAAAAAGGAAGAAAGGGGGGATTTAATTTTAAAGAGAGAAAAGCCCGACAAGCAGAAATATGTCAGAATTGGGAAGCACAAGTGGTTAAATAGTTTACGTGGCATTATGTGGCCACTGGGTCCGAATGGTGGGGTTTTAGGGCAGTGGGACAATGAAGTAATTAGGCACAACAGAACAACACAGCATTATGTACACAGTGGGTCGCTTCCCCTAATTAATAGCAGAAAACAAAAAGAAAAGGAAGTGGTGCCACTGCCTCCCAAATGTGAGACTGTTAGTGCTGTCAGATGGGGATGGTGGGGACTGCATCTATGTGTGTCACATTCCCTACAACAACAAAACTTTTACCATCACATTCTTTCTTCACCCTCTGATCTCATCTACCCCCCTATTTCTTTCTATATTTCTCTTCCATGCACCACACCCACATAAATAACATACATACACAGGTCGAGACATATCACTAAGATGGACATTTGGAGAGCAGTGGAAGCGACAATAACAGTAACACCAACAACTCAACAAGACAGAGACATATAGAAAGAGAAACAAGATAAGTAAATACTAAATGGCCAATTGTTTGAGGTATGTTTCCCTCCAACCATCTTGTTTGTGAAAATGGGAGCGGCCTGTTTTGCAGCCTCCGGTAATTGCGCATCCCACCCATGTGAAACCATCTTGGATTCACCTCACCACCGTAATTAATTAATAAACTTCAATTCTCCAATCCAAACACTTTCCTCTCTACTCTTTTTTATTTATTTATATATGTTATTTTACCTTTCTCTCCTTCTCGACTCGATCCCTAACAGTTCACTTCACTAGGCAAAACGCACCATTGTTACATTACATATACTACATCGATCTTTAATTTATAGCCTACGAGATAATAAATTCCCTGCATACATACCTTTCTTTAAAGTCTTCATATGCAGCATTACCTAAAAGAAAAACGGAAACCCACTCCTTTTACCGGCAATCAATTCAAAGCCTAATTAATTAGGATTCGCAATAAAATCTATGGTCTCCACGTGTGACCTTTTCTTTCTTTATCAAATCAAACAAATATAATTTTTCAAGTCAACTGATAATATTCTATTAACCCATTAATTAGTGCCTAATCTCTTCTCCTTGATTTATTTTAATCCATGTTTCAACTAAAGACTAAAGAAAGATTACTTTAAAACGCAAAACAAAAGAAATCCAATGAACAATAATTTCGGCATATATAAATTACATCGTTGCCTGCATTACTGATTCCTTTGCTTCTATATGAACTCCAAATTTCTATCATGAAATTTTGACCTCAATATAAAAAATCTAATTTGATGTATAAACAAGGAAGAATGGTTCTGCATCCTCATATATATAACTTCAAAAGAGGTATTAAATGAAACGTAAATATAATTAAATCATTAAAATTGGATTAATGGTGAGAGAATAAAATATTTATTTGAGGTGGGAGATTCAAATTCAAATACCACCACTGTATCAAAATAAAATAAAAACGTTTGACCCATATTAAGATTATTATTAACAAGATATTGAGTTATTCAACGTGTATGAGCAATAATAAACCTATTTATGTTGACAATTTTTGTGGTAAACCTGTCTCAATCGAGAAAATTCTCACCGGTCAATCATTATTTAATGTTTTGTCAAGTGTTTTGCTTTACCTATTCAAACACAGCGTGACTATGCATGCTCATTAATTTTGTTGTCGAAAGCATAAGACATAAAACTATAGTCAGATTCGTAAATAATTTTTTTTTTTCTTTAAGTATATATAACCTAACCTTAGTGCAGGACGGAAAGCGTTTTTGGGTTAATGAATTTATTAATAGGAATTTGTGAAAGTCAAAACTCAAAAGCATTTTTAAGTTTGATGGATTCATTAACAATATAATTAGTGGAGCAAAGTCAAATGCCATTGCCAGACCAGGAATTACGCCGTACATATATATACATTATGCGTTAATTATGATTTCATTAACCTCGGTCAGTAATGCAGTGCTTTAATGCTTTTTTGAAAAATTCTTTTATAGGAGTAATTGCATCGTACCTCATAACCGAAAAGCAATAAATTAATTAAGTAGAAGTTTTTACCATTTGGAATCGCAGTTACCAAGTAGTAGGTAAAGAAATGAGCAGCATAACTGAGCATATATATATCACAAGGTGATTGGGAATTGTTCCCCACAGAATATACTGACATTCCGACGTCAATTTATAATTCTTAAACTGAACATTTATATATAAATGTATAATAAATATATATATATTTTTTTTAAAAAGATTAAGAAATTATTAAATTTAAAATATTTGTATATACACATTAAAAGGTTATAACTTTTGATCGAGGTCAGAAAAAGGAGGAGGAAGAAAACAATGGAGAGAAGAAGCGAGAGGAGGTGAATGAGTAAATGTATAAAAGCATGTAACATGACATCAACCTTGAAATTTTCTTATTATTTATTTATGGGTAAAGTGTTTGTCATTTTAAAGGATGTCAAATTGTGTTATTCTAAGAGATAGAGAGAGATAGATAAAGGAGGAGAGAAAATTGATACACAAAAAAAAAAATATGGGTCCCACCTCTTTGTGAAAGTGAAAGGATATAAGTTGTTTTATTTAAAATGATAAATACTTTTCCATTTATTTATTTATTGAAATAAAGAAAGAAAAAAAGTAAATATTATAATAGTTAAAATCCCCTATTTATAGTCATACATAGGGTCTCTCGTCCTGGCATCCTCAGTGAGACGCAGTAACTAGTTTTGGTCTATCTATCCAGTCATCAGCAGCAGCAGCATCAGTATTTGGTTTGGTCATCCCATTTTCGAGAAAGAAATAGCCCCAGATTACAGAAAACAGAGAGTGCTGTTTACGAGGCCAGTTTCACACTAGTCCTCGTCCAAATAACATCTTTCTCCCTCCCACTACACTACCAACACCAATACCATACCATCGTACCCTTTGCCTTCATTGATATAGCTAAGTTAAAAAAAAGCTAATGATGGCAACAAAAGCAGAGCAAATACCTCTGTTACTGGATTACAACTTCACCGAGCCAGAAAAACAAAACCAGTTTCTAACATGCTCATGTTCAGCCATAATTGCAGAAGTCAAATCCCTCCTGTTCCTAGCGTTCCCCATAGCCCTAACAGCTCTCATTTTCTATTCCCGTTCCATGGTATCCATGTTATTCCTCGGCTACCTCGGTGACCAGGAACTCGCGGCGGGTTCTCTAGCCATAGCCTTCGCAAACATAACCGGCTACTCCGTTCTCTCGGGTCTGGCTCTGGGAATGGAGCCTCTCTGCACACAAGCCTTCGGGGCAAAGCGTCCCAAGGTGTTGTCGTTAACCCTTCAGCGATGCGTGATCTTCCTATTGGTGTGTTCCGTTCCAATCTCAGTGCTGTGGCTAAACATGTCGACAATCCTCTTGAGCTTGCACCAGGAACCGAACATCACAACAATGGCTCACACCTACCTCGTCTTCGTTCTCCCAGACCTCATCACAAACTCATTCGTACACCCAATCCGCATTTACCTTCGCGCGCAGGGAATCACGCACCCTCTCACCTTAGCATCCCTCGCTGGCACCCTCCTTCATTTCCCCTTTAACTACCTTCTCGTCACGCGGCTCCGCCTCGGCGTCGCCGGAGTAGCCGCCGCATCCGCCGCTTCCAACCTCTCCATCCTTATCTTCCTGGTCGCGCATGTCTGGATAACGGGCTTGCATAAGCCGACGTGGACTGCGCCGAGCCGAGAATGCTTGAGCGGCTGGATGCCATTGCTTCGGCTCGCCGCGCCGAGCTGCGTGTCCGTTTGCTTGGAATGGTGGTGGTATGAGATCATGATCGTTTTGTGTGGGCTCCTCGTGGACCCCACCGCAACCGTCGCTTCCATGGGGATCCTCATCCAAACAACGTCCTTCATCTACGTGTTTCCTTCCTCGCTCAGCTTCGCGGTCTCCACTCGGGTCGGGAATGAACTCGGGGCGAACCGTCCTTTTCGGGCCAAGTTATCCGCCGTCGTTTCGGTCTTCATCGCCGTCATAATTGGCTTCTCAGCTTTGCTGTTCGCCACGGGGATGAGACGCGGGTGGGGACGGATGTTCACCGCCGATGAGGATATCCTGCGGCTGACCTCCGCCGCGCTGCCGATCCTGGGTCTTTGCGAGCTCGGGAACTGCCCCCAGACGGTGGGGTGCGGTGTCGTTAGAGGAACGGCGCGGCCGACCATGGCGGCGAACGTGAACCTGAGCGCGTTTTATTTGGTGGGGATGCCGGTGGCGGTTGGGCTTGCGTTCTGGCTGGAGGTTGGGTTCTGCGGGCTCTGGCTTGGCCTGCTTTCGGCCCAGGTCTGTTGTGCGGGGCTGGTATTGTATGTGATCGGGACCACCGATTGGGGTTTTGAAGCCCAGCGGGCCCAGCTACTGACGTTGGTTGATTACGCGGGTGATGAATTGGGCGGTGATGATGGAATCATGGACGGCAACAAACAGAGATTGATCGTTGATGAAAATCAACCCCCCATGCTCTCGCTGATGGTGTAATGTCTAATTTTTGTTTTGTATTATTCGGAAAGAAAAAGAAAGTGAAATTTATAACTATTTTTTAACCTCTTTTTTCTCATCAATATGGGACCTGGGTACATACATAGAGGATAATTGAAGGTATATTATTCTGTCTTTTTCGACGTACTCTTCTGGCAACAAGATATCTCATTTTGTTATCTTATTTTATTTTATTTTTGGCTATGATTTATCTTTTTTTTTTTGGCTAGTTTGATTTGTTGCGGGTCCCGAAATTAAAGGATTGAAAAGAATCGAACACATATTCAATTTTCTGATACTAACTAAGGTAACATGATTTGATTGTTATCTTATATTTTATTAATTGTAACAGTATACTTGTCGAGACAAAAAAAATAAAAATATGTGAAATGGACGCCTTGGCAAAAAAAAACATTTTTGCAAGCTTGTTGGATATGAGGGCGTAATATCAATTTTAAAAATATTTTGACGATTTTTTTATCTATGATAATTATCAATGTTTCGCTTCAAAATGTAAGAATGTTATTAAGCAACTGGCATACAAAAAAATCATTTACAAATTTCTTTTATAAATTTCTGCAAATTATAACATGCATTCCCGGGAGAATATAATGTTTTCCCGAAAAAATATAGTGTAATTTATAAGAGTTTGTAAATAATTTTTTTTTAAATATAACATTTCCCTTTATATTATGCTTGCAATATATTTATAAGCAAAGAGACTTAGACCATCTCGAGAAAAATTTTAGTGCAACAAATGTAGATACATTAATATTCAAAGGGAATTTTTTTTGGAATTTAAAAGAAATTATATAATAAAGTAAAATTAAAATGAAAAAAAAATTCTTTTTAATAATAGAAAGTACCAGGTTAGTTATTCCCGGGCCGTTTGGTATGCGGTTTTCTTCAGGATTCCTGAAAAATTGAATTTTTCTAAATTTTAAATTTTCAAATATTATCATAAACTGAATGTAAAAGTTATATTTTTGAAAATCGAGATTCGCAGACAAATTTTTTTTTCTCCTCTACCAAACGCTCCGGTGCTAAATATTTTTTTCGAGAATCTCAATAGTAAAATTGCGAGAAACATGAAAAATTGGATAAAACTCATCGAAAGTGAAAGTAGAGTGAGTAACACCTCACCCACATTGATTTTTTCTCATCGCCATCGAGGTAGACGATGGAGAAGGCCCTTTTTTTGTTTTGTTTTATATTCAATGGCTTTGGAATTTTATTATTTTGTTATATTTTATTGGTAGTTAATTTTTGTTTTTTATAAATCAATCCAACGTTTGCAAATTTCCCTTTTTGATTTATATTGAATGCTTTATTGTATTTTGCTGTTATATATTTTATTGGTAATTATTTTTTAAAGTTTCTCCCTTATTATTCACTATAAGCATTGACGGACCCACACTGGGGCCAATGTTTGCAAGTGCAGACATGAATTTCTGAAGAATTTTTTTTTTTAACTAGATCGCATCCTTGTTTAGTGGTTGTGTACCCTTTATCCATCATATGTTATCACACTATTTATTAAGAAAAATAAACAATTTTGACAATAATTGCAATTAACCGTCCAACTTTTATATTTGATAATAACATGCAATTTGATGACAACACACACGTAAAGAAAATAAATCTTGTAATTATAGCACCAAAATTAAATCCTACATTTGATACATACATAATTTTCTCTAAGAGATTCGTAAATAACACACTTATAATGCACCTTGTTTGTTAATTCTTTTCGATGCACCCGAGGCAATCCAGCTCTTAATTACTTTTAGTTTTATCAACATATATTTTACATTAATTATTGAATGCTCTTAAATTAACTATACAGGGTGCGAAAGTCTAAGGACGTTATTGTGATTGGTAGGTCTAAAGACATAGTGGAAAAACTGAAAAGTAGAAAGTGAAATATATTATCTTTTGCATATAATTATTCAGATATTGTGTGTTATGTGGATTTTTCTTGAATGAGCGGAATGTTTATTAAATATAATTAATTATATTTTAAATCAAAATAATAAAAAATATGGGGCAATACTATTTTACATCGCTATAAGAATAAAATTCTTAACAAATTATTATTGCTTGAAATTATGAAATTATTATTATTCTTAACTATAAGTCTCAAAATTCAGAGTATTGAGAATAGAAAAAATAACAAAAGAAGAATCATCTTTATATGACCATTGATTATTATTTTGTATGTTAAGTTGAAGTTTTCTTTTCTTTTCAATTTCATATTCTTTTGTTTTTTAATGGGCATTTAAAAAAATTAAATTTTTTTTTGAGGCGTTGCACCTGAACCCCACCACTAAATACCTTGTGGGGGGTTGTTAGCATTTTTTTAACATTTGCCATCAGCCCATGACATTTTCCGGATGTAACATAATGACACTTTAATGATTTTATATTTGCATTTGGTATTTTGTTATTTTTTAATTTTTATTATTAATAAGATTATTTTCAAAAAAAAATTACAATAGTTTCGTCACCATTATTTGGTTTTTATTATTTTTCATAGGTAAACTTTTTCTGAACAAAAAAAATCATGATTTTTTCACCATTATTTAACGATAAGTCCATGCTTACATTATTTTCGTTGGTGGAGCCACATTCAAACCAGCACGTGCTTTGGCACCGCTGATTTCCAAAATCAGAATTTTTTTTTATCTTCAATAACTTTAAATAGTTGGCTTCCTACATAGTTGATGGTTTTGGCACTAATTTTCTCAATGGTTGATTGATTTTTGACATTAGTTTCCCAATTTTTCTGGATCTGCCACTAATTCTTGCTGTATAGTCTGAAGTTAACATGTTAATTTTTTTTTTATTGAATGTATTTGGTATTTGTTCATATTTTATGTTTCATTGATGATTATTTAAAAAACTATAGTTTGTTACCAAAAAAAAATGTTACAAAAAAAATAAAATTATAGTTACTTCTTATTATTATTCACCATAAGTCTATCGAACGTTTCCGTTGACCTTGTCTCGAGATATATTTATTTATTTATTTATGCTGAATGCTTTTAGTATTTTATTATTTTTTATATGTTATTAATTAAATTTGAAAAAAAATAATGGTTTTTTCGCATGCTCCACATGTTCATCTACGTTTACCTTAACCTAATTGGTAATCGATAGTATTTTTTTTTTTGGTAATCATCGATGGCATTTTTTAGATGGGTTTAAAGTTTTTAAAGTTATTTTAAATAAATTTATCTAATATTCACTAAAACACACAACAATGTGCGGGGTCCATGTGAACTTGTGTGAAGAGAAAAGAGAGAAAAAAATTGGCCCATACACTTTTTTTGTTATGTATTTTGGTAAAAATTAGATAAAATTATATAAAATAACTTTGAAAACTTTAAATCTTTTTTAGTTTTTAGCTGTTATAGGTAATAAACTTTTTTAAAAAAATCATAATTGTTTTTTCACTAGTATTTGATATAGGTCCGTGCAATTAGGGATGACAAAAATGAGTCAACCTATCATATTGGTTCGTATCCCGCATACAATGAGCTGGTTGAGTTGAAAAAAATGAGCTGCCAACCCAACTTAGCTCGACTCGAACTAGCTCAAAAAAAAAATAAACCAACCCACGAGTCAAACGAGTCAGCTCGTTTTATATTTTTTTTATTTTAAAAAAATACAAAAGAATAATAAGGGCTATTTTTTTTTAAAGAAAGTAAAAAAAAATTTTCATGTAAGTTTATGTTTAACATTTTTAATTATCTTATATTGTTTTTTTATAAGTTTTAATATTTTCTTTATTTTACTTCAATTATCATGTTTTTTTATTGTTTGTAGGTTATTATTTTTCTCCATTTTTTTGAACCAACCCATAAGCCAATCCTAACACAGTTTAGGTCGAGTTGGATTTTCTGATTTTTTTTTTTTGAGCCAAACCTAACTCCGCTCATTTTTTTCGGGTTTCAAACGGGTTAAGCCGAATTAGCCATTTTATCGTCCTTACAGCGAATGTTGACGCTGACCTCTTTGGGATTCAGCGTAAAATTTAATGATTTTGTATTAAATGTGTATGGTATTTTTTTTTTTTTTACTTTTATAACTTTCATTGGTAATTAATTCTTCTTTTTTAAAAAAAAAATGATGATTTTTTCACCGTCATTTACCCTAATTGTTCATGATGATCTTCTCCACCTTCGACATCATCATGGTTCAATTTTTTTTTTCGGTTTTATATTCAATGTATATGATATTTTGTTATTTTTTATATTCTATTGCAAATTATTTCCAAATACTATTTACCACGAATCTATCAAACGTTTACGTTGAACTTCTCCTGATAGGAGTTAGTTTTTTTTTTTTTTTTTTTATGTATTGGATAGTTTTTTTTTTGGGATTAATATTTTTGGTGTTGCAGGAGATTACTCCTGCATAGGAGTGTTAACGAGCCGAGCCGAGATTTGATCTTAACGGGCCAAGCCTGTATTTAAACGTGTTCGACTGGCCTTAGCCTGTTACCTGTCACGAATATAATATTGACATGTGGCCTGATTTATTTACAAAAAATAAAAGCCTGTGTGAAGCCTGTCTTAGCCTGTTAGCATGTTAAAGAATAAAAATAAGATAACATAATTCCACAAAAAATCAATTTACAGATAGAAACCTTAGCTTCCAATTTGCAGCAATAATTTACAAAGTCTAGAATTAAAAAAAAAAAAATTAAAGTGAGAGAAGGTAGATAACAGGTTTTATTATCTTAGCCCATTATAAAAAAAGTGCAAAAAAAAAAAATAAAAAAATTGACACAAACAAGCAGTGCACAGTGGAACGAATGAGTTTTTGTGGGTTTGTTTGTGTGAAGGAGGATGAAGGATAATATAGAACAACACTAGTAATTCCATAAATATACATAAATTCAATATATATCCAAATAGCATAATATAGAATAAAATCATTCAAAAAGTCTGTTAAATCAATAAAATGGGGTGAAATAAATTGATGAGAGAGAGAGTTATTTCAAGTAGTATAAAAAATATAAATAAATATTTATATACTAGGCTAGCCTGGGAGGCTCTAAGGTCGAGCTTATGAATTAGAGCCTAAGGCCTTTTTATTAAACGAACTTTTATACAAATCCAAACCTGGTTCCAACACGAGCTTTTATTAAACGAGCTCAGACCTTTACTAGCCAAGCCAAAAGCCCCTGAAAGACCCCTGGCTCGTTTACCACCCCTACTCCTGCACACATAATATGAGAAACATTCATTTTTTCATTTACTGGTAATTAGTTTTTAAATAAATGATAATTTCCTTTATTTTCAAGTATTCACTTAAGTCAATCGAACGTTTAATAGACCTTCTCTGGAGATTATTTTTTTTTTTTATGAATAATATTTTATATGACTGATGGTTCGGTAAAAAATTTATGTTTGTATATCTTTTCATTATTTTTATTTGACCACATTTTTTATTGTCAATAAAGTGCCATAGACAGATTTACATAACTACATCATGTTAAAAACCATTTACATTTTTTTTTCTCATTTTCAATGAGTTTTGTATTTTCGGTATTTTTATATTGTTTTTAATTAAAATTTTTAAGGAATTCTTAATTTTTTTTTGGCTATTATGCACCATTAGCCAGCTCACTAAACTTTTATATTGTTATTTTTCGGATTCAATGTGATAATTAATAGTTTTATTTTGGATGCGTTTGGTATTTTGGTTTCTTTTTTGGGTAATTAATTAAAAAAAAACACCAGGAGGATCGTTTTGCCATTATTCGCCCTGAGTCCATGGTGACCTTCTCCAAATTCGGTACCGCGATTAGGATTTTTTTTTTTTTTTGCATTTAATATGTTTGGTTTTTTGTTTTTTAATATATTTTATTCGTAATTATTTAAAATAAAAGTGATATTCCATCATCAATTACTGTAAACCTATCGAACGTGTGTGTTGACCGTCTCCGAATATAGCCGACATCGAATTTGGAGTATCTTACTTTCATTTAATTCACAGTGTTCAACAACCAATTGATATTTTACTATCATTTTTATATTAAATGCTTTTGGCATTTTATTATTATGTTAGTATTTTATTAATTTAAAAGAAATTAATATTTTTTCGCTATTACTCACAACAATTGTTCACCTTGACGTCTTTATTTTTCTGGAGTATAATTTATGGCGAATATTTGGTATTTTGTTATTTTTTATTGGTCATAAATACTTTTTTCAAAAAATCAAAATAATTTTTTCACCATTATTCTTTATAAGTCCAAGGAACTTTGACGCTGGTATATTTCGGATTCAATGTGACATTTAATAATTTTATATTAAATGTGTTTCCTATTTTGTTATTTTTAATTTTGATGGGTAATTAATTATTGAGTTCGCTTTTTCTGCAGTTACTGCAAATAAGTTATCTGCAATAAGTCCAATACGACGTCGTTTTGAGGCGGAAATCATGGTATTTTTGTAATTTTAATTTATTTTAGGATTATAAAGTCTTTATATTTATAAATTTTTTAAGATTTCAATACCAAAACGACGTCATTTTGGGAATAAATGCAAGTAACTTTCTGCATTAGTTGGAGAAACATTTTTCCCTTAATTGTCAAGAAAACATTGATGATTTGTTTCACAATTATTTACCCTAAGTTCATGATGACCTTCTCCACATTCGGCGTCGCCGTTTAACCATTTTTTTTAAGAACCTAGCCTGGATAAATTAACACCCATTCAATTTTATTTTCTTTTAAAAAAATTTTAAAGGCTGTTCAATTTTTTTCGTTTTATATTCAGTGTGTTTGGGATTTTGTTATTTTTATAGTTTATAGGTATTTTGTTTTCAAAAATATAATAATTTTTATCATCATTCACCACAAGTCCATCAAGTGTTTACATTAACCTTCCCAGTTAACATTTTTTTATTTATGTTGAAAGCATTTCGTATTTTGTTTTTTATTTCATTTTCATCGGTAATTATTTTTTTTAAATAATTATTATTTTACTTCTATACATTATTCGTCCAGTGAACTTTTACACTTATATTTTCTGGATTCAACGACATCTTTAATAGTTTTTATTTAACAAAAAATAAGAAGGGTTTGGCCTATACTACACTAATTCTTTTAAGAAATAGATTTTATAAGTTAGAAAATGGGAAAAAGGAATTCCTTTTAAAAGGGTTAGGTCCTTTTAATATTTTTTAACTATGCATTTATGAAAATATCTTATTATAATATTAAAATATTTTTTTCACTTTTCATTTCAGCATAACACTTTTATAAAAAGAAAAATATATATAATTTTAATAGTATAATTATATATTATTAAAAATATATAATTGAAAGTGGGGAAAATATTTATTATTTTAAATGACACAATTTATATTTTTTTACTCTCATAAAAAAGTGAGACTCACACCTTTATTTTTTTATTAACCCTTTTTTTATTTTATTTTTATCTCTTTAAAATGATATACATTTTTCTGTTGAAAGTGTTAATAATTTATGTCCTTTGAGAATAAAGTCATTAAATTCTGTTCCCAAAAAGAAGCACTTGATGTTGCTAGTCATGTCATTGTGGTCCTCCAAAGTCCAAATAAAGAGGCAACACATGGCTTGGTACATCTGACCAAATAGGTCAATCCCTTAAACATGTTGCCACAGCACAGAATAGGAAGGGCATGTTGCATGCTACTGTCAATCTGGATGGAGGAACTGTCCTCTCCTTTTACCTTTTGCCTCGTCGTTTGGCACTTGCCGGTACAAGGACGTACGCACAGTGACTCTTGCGTCCCCTCCTCCACTGAAGTACTCTACGGAAAAATTAATGCCCCGTTTCAAATGATGTTTTTTTTTTTCCCTTCTTCTTAAAAATAAAAATGATGATATTTTATTTTTGACGAATGCTCCGGCTAAATTGTAAGCATTTTTTTAATTATTTAGCTTGTTCCTTTTGTTGAGATATATAAAATCATTAATGTAACCTCACCTAACAACTTAAGTTTTTGAGTTGAATTAATTTTTTTATATAATATCAGAGCCTTGGTGTACCAGGTTCGATCCTCACCGCCCCCACTTTCTTTCTAATGGAATTTCTTTAAGTGGATTTGTGCATTGTCCACCCTTCAAACCTCAGTGGGCTCTCGTATGAGTGAGCATGTTAAGATATATAAAACTAAACTCCACTCATCTCGTGTGAAGGTGCGTTTTTTGAGATATATAAAACCATTCTTCTTTGGGTTGAATTGTTTCTTTATATCATTTTTTTGAAAAATTCAATAAATAGCTTTGCAAAACTTAACACATTTTGGCTTACAATTTTTTTTTTGTTTTTTGAGTCATGCCAATAAACTTTTATAAATGAAATATATGGTCAGGACCCTGGAGGAAAACTTACTTAACAAAGTAAAAAAAATAAAATAAAAATCCTCATTTTAATAGAAACTATTGCAATTCGAAAATGCACAATAAGAAATGGTTGATTTGCGTCCCCATGAGTTAGATAGTAGTGAAGGCCAGCGAGGAAACAGGCTATGATGAGAAAGAGTTGGGTCAGAATGAGGAGCTATGGAAGGCAAACAAAAGAGGCTCTTGTCTTTTTCTTGTAAACAGAGAGCGCACGAGGGGCTGCATAAGTGACAGTCTTATCAATCAGTGCCCACGTCGTTCTTTTCAAACTCATATCATCTCTATTTCCATCGCGCTCCGCATCACACTCTACACACTGTACCACTCACATATTTTCATTAATGTATATATCGTGAGAAATATCTATGATACATCCGTAGCGCACTGGATTCAGTGTGACCAACCAATAAAAATGAAGCATTGACTGTGATATCCCGTACGGAGACAGAAGAAAATATTTTACCACTCACATAATATCGTAAATGTATATGTCGTGCCAATTCTCTCTGTTCCATCACCCACTCCATCTTATAACTAAAATCTCCGTTTATTTCTTCACCACATGATAAGTTTGTACTAACCCGTATTTTTTTTTTTTCTACTTGAATCTCTTGTTGATTTATTTATCTTTTTATTTTATTTTATTAAAGGATTTATTCATCTGTATTAGGCTTTAACCACACACACACACAAAGGAAAAAAAAAATCGTATATGGGCATACTTGTTGCTTTTAACGGCACTGAAAACTACAGTTCAAGGATAATGCTTAGTGACTAGGCCAGCATTCTATCATCGATTAGTAAGATATCAGAGTTTTATTTTTATACGCGAATATACGGTACATTATTTTCCTTATGTCACGTTTAATATATATATATATATATATATATATATATATATATATATATATGGGATAAATAAGAACAATGTTGTAGGTAAAATGTTGTTGCCATGCAATCACTAGGGACAAGAAAAATTAACTGAACACAGTACCTCTTCAATTTTTATATTATTATATAATTTGTCGTTTACTTTGTAGGAATTTTTTTTAATCCTGTTACATGACCAAAGCAAATACCTATATATATATATATATATATATATATATATATATATATATATATATATATATATATATATAATTTTCTCCGATAACTTAAGATAAGTTTATCTCCAGTCATTCTAAAATTACGTCGTTTTGTTTATTTATTTTCTTATATTAATTGATTCATCTTTGAATGGTTATGATTCTCTTTCCCTCCCTCTTCCTTTATCTCCATCGATCCATCTTTGTAGGGTTATGATTTAGTAGCGGGAGATAAAATTATCTTAATCAGCTTGAGAAATGATAAGCCCTATATATATATATATATATATATATATATATATATATATATTATATGAGGAAAGTTATACTTACAACCTTTTTTTTTACAACATCTTACAATCATGTCTTATCATCGTTGATTTCCGTCAATCAATAATTCTCTTTTTCACAAATTAAACTCATTCCTCATATTATATATGGGTTTTATAATTCTCATTTAACATGAGAATTGCATTCTTCCTACACACCCTTTGATTTCCGTGCTGATGTGGGTCCTACATATAATTTTTTCTAACATATAGGCCACACATGCTTTTTATCTTTACAACATGATATTTCAATTTTCATGTTACATGAGAATTATAAAACCTATTATATATATCAACTTTTTATGTATAGTTTGGGAATGAATCATCTCATGTTAAAAATTATATAGATATGTAAAAAATTTATATCTATCTTTATTTTCACATGCATTAAATAGGTAGGGTTTAACTACAATTTGTTAGCATTAATAAGAAAAAGTTAAATATAAAAATTTCCCATAACTTACCCTGTTTATACAAAATTAATACTAAGCACGCCTCAAGATGTTTAGTTTTATTCCAAGTTTCAAGATATCTATTGATACATAGCAATATATAAAATTTATATGTGAATAGCTTGAGATTTAGACCAATTAGTGTGGTTCCGTGAAAAAAGCATCAGGGTCATCCAGCTTCTAGAGGAGGGTCTATTCGGCAAAGTTGACCAAGCAAAACCCGAGTTTGGTTTTCGAGCAGCATCAAGCAGGCAGGGGTATCATTCTTTGAAAATATATGTTTCATGATGCATGCAGCGTAAGTTGACATTTATAATAATAGCAACTTTTTTTTAAGTAGATAATAATAACAACTTTTATATATGTGGCATCGCATCGCACCGCGATTCATGAACCACCACTATTTAGATTCAATCCCAGACGATTGGTCGCTTTAGAAAATGATTTTGTGGGATTGTGGTTGACATTGTATGAAAGTCAGCCAAGTTTTTTAATCAAAATATATATATATTTTTTAATTACATAATCAAATTATATATTATTTCATGTACAATGTTACAGCTCTCTGACTTGAATTATTTAATTAGCCTTTTCTTTAAGGATTTTATAAAAGTTATGTCGTAGGAAAAATGATTGTGTAATGTTATAGAGATTCGTTTTGCGTGCCTAAGTTTATTTTTATTTTTTTTGCTTCAAAATGTGCGGGTCCACAAAATATTATGTGTGTAGAAATTTTTTTTGTGTCTTGTTAAATGATGAATGCAAATCCCTTTCTTTAATCGTGGGGTAGATGACATATTAAGACAACATTAGGAGAGGTCGGAAAGATTTGTGCAAGCCTTATTGACTTAGGTTTGTGAGGTTGGAATACTTGTAAACAAACCGACTTTGCATTTTTATGAGCTCCTTTGCCTTTGACTTGTTCTACCCTATCATATCTGTAAATGTTATATAATATCCTTCTAAATGATGGAACTTTCGATAAACAAACTGGATAGATACAGAACAAAAATTTCTTAAGAAATTTTTTTAAGTAATTTAATTTTACAAAACTAAGATTCGTTACTATATTTTCTTATATAAATATTAGCTCTGGCTTGACACCTGTAAACATGATGGGGTTTTGACAAAGGTTATAGTGATAATTAAATGTCATAATAAAATCTTAATACGTAAGAAGTTAGTTTGGTATGGAGATCACCTAGGAGCACATCTTTGGTACTACTGTAATATGTATTCCTTTACTAAAAGTAGAAAATGGCGATGGTTTTGGGGAAAATAACCATATAATAAAGGGTAAAATAATAAAGAAAATATATTATATTTTTTAAATTAAGTAAATAATGCACCGAGTCTTCAGTACTACAATAGTATTGAAGATATTTCGGGTACCTAGGGCAAGTTGTAAAAGCATTTATTGGTTGGCGATTGTTTTTTCGAATACAAGCGGGAATTCAACAAATAATCTAATAGAACCTATTCAAACAAACCCCTCACCACAATACAATTCTAATGACTTACTGGTTGGCGATTTTATAATATAAATTTGAAAGTTCATTAAATTTAGTTAATAAATGTTCGAGAATTAATCTAAGATACCAGCGTCTTTGAAAAAAGATGGACCCGGGTTCCACGTGTCCAAATTTAACATTACCCAAAAAAACAACATCCTTACTAAACTCCTTTGGCACATGTGGTAAGGAGTTTGGGTCCCTTAATCATCTTGAGTCCGAGCACTGGGAATGGAAAAAAAAAGTATTTGGGACAGCCGCCCCCGAAAGGGTCTGACAGTACTCAAGTGGGGATTAGTCTTCAGTTACAGCTGAAGGATACCCTTGAAATTACTCAAAAAAAACAACAACATCCTTTTAAGTTCATGTGAAATATATTTACAAACTTTTTGTTTACAAACTCTTACAAACTACACTAAGTATGATCGGTCGTACTTTAATCAAGAGTCTATGACCGGTCATACATAGTGTAATTTGTAAAGAAAAATTGTAAACATATCATACCCCTATATATATATATATATATAGGGTTAGGATCATTTTACACCAGTAAGTGTAAGTTACACTCTCAAATTTGTCCATTGATCCCACTTATATCTAAAGGCTCTAATTTTTGAGTAATGTGAACCATTGGATACAAGTGGATCAATGGTCAAGATTGGGTGTAAGACTTCTAACTCTTAGTGTAAGAATATCCTGCCCCATGCCCCATATATATATATATATATATATATATATATATATATATATATATATATATATATATATATATATATCTGTAACCGTTATATTTCGTGCATCCAATAGTTAAGATTTATTGGGAATTAAAAATTAATTAATGAGTGAGACCTAATAAATCTTTACCGTTAGATGGAGAAAATCAATGGTTAAGATTTGGTGTAAGACTTATTATTCTTACACCGGTGTAAGATGATCCTGCCCCTATATATATATATGGCAAAATAATGTGTAATGTGACTGTATATAAGTATTTGTGGAGTCACCTAAAAATTACGTTTTCGGTGGGATAAAGGAAGTTCGTGTTCAAAATTAATTAAAGAAAATGGAAATATTATATTTATTTACCATATTTAATACTTTATATTTATTTTCACCTTTGTATGGTTATAATTTTCCATATTTAATGCTTTCACACTATAAAATGGCGTAATTTTATATAACAGCACGAATCCTTAGGTATAGTGATTGTACATCTGCTAAACCCTATATATATATAGAGGTAGGATCCTTTGACACTAGTGTTAAATTTGAAATTTGACATCTTTTCTGAGAGCCGTTAGATCAAAAAAGATCAACGAATCTGATTTGTAAGCATGTGACACCATAAATCTTTTTTGATCTAATGGTTATCAGATGAGGTGTCAAATTTTAAATTTTACACTAGTGTCAAATGATCCCACCTCTCTCTCTATATATAGTAGGATTATTTGACACCATATCAAATTAAAAGTTTGACACCTCATATGAGGGTCATTAGACCAAGGTAGATCAACAATGTTTTATTTTTACAAATTAGAGTTGTTAGATCAAGACAAGAATATTGACAACTCTTAAATGAGGTGTTTTGTTTGATACTGATATCAAATCATCGTTTCCCTATATATATATATATATATGGAAAAAATAATCTTATATTGTAGGAAAATCTTAATCTTATCAGGTGTGGGACCCACCTGTTTTTTTTAAAAGTGGCACACCTTTTTATGGTGTTTGTAGAAATGGTTTGTTTCTCTCATGCAACATATATATATATATATATATATATATATATATATATATATATATATAATTATTTTTATTTATTATTTATTATAACATTCTTGATAATTAGTTAATCAACTTACAAAAAAAAAATAGTTAAACAACGGTAATGCTATTTATTTGAAGATCATCATGCATTGTGAAATATCAAAATTAGTCTTGTGTAAAAATCTGCTTTATCTTGTTTTACTCTTGTTTTTTCTCATTTTTAATTATATTGTTAATTACTTTTATTTTTATTGAATGGAGATCAAAAGAGTGAGTCAACTTATCACATAAAATCAGAGTAAAAGAAGTCTTACTCTCGATATTAATTTTTTATTTTCGCTCATCTTACGATTAGCTTATTGAGTTATGTCAATTGATTATTAATTTCAAATAAACTATAATAATTAGATGGACGGAAATTAACAGATGATACGAGGAATAAGACTGTTAAGTCTTTCACCGAAGTCAAAAGATCACTCCCAATCTATATATAATTAAGGTTGAAGTATGTTAGTTAAGGCATGTGATCAAAAAGCGAAGGCCCTAGCTAGCTAGTGTTTCTTTTGAGCTAGCTAGGGACAGTTTGGAAGGTGGTCAATTTTTTGCATAATCACATTTAAGTAAGGACTAAATTTGATTTTGATTCGACGGTCATGGTGGCTAGCTAAATAGCTTGTACTAGCTGCTATATCTACAAGATCTTTGATGTGTCTCAATGAATTTTAGCTAGTTAGGGAGGGGCATATAAAAACATAGCATATATGCAAACGAGAAATTAATTAATTAAAGCTAACGTACGAATGAACTGGCTCTAGACAACATCATTTTGTACCATCATACTTCTCACATGGCTACCCTTTTGGGCTACCAACCCAATCCTCTCAGTATCTCCCGCACCACTTTCTTTGTCCCCTTCTCCAAACCTTCTACCACCCTTAATTTTTTGTTTTGTTTTCCCAATGTCTTTAATATATGTGGCTGCGTGATTATATAATCTCAATTAATCATCCATCAAAACAACCTTCGTTTCAGTCTAATATGTAGATCATGAGTTCATCACCAACCAAGAACCAACCCATCATGAATCATGATCACCATCCATCATAGCTGTCTCTATTACAAAGAAAAGCCTCAAACTTTGCCATGAAACATACACACACACACATAACACTTAGCTAGCACATAGGGATGGCCAGTACTGTCCACCCTGAAATCAGCATAGTCACAGGCACGGAATATTCTCCTCTCTTACTGTATAGGCAGCACAATGTATCTATTATAGCATCAAAATAACTCAGTTGGCGTATGAGAGCTGATCATGTTAGGATAAAAGCATGTGTTCGATCCTATTCAATATCATATAGAGATATATGCTAGTGTTATAAAAGGGCTAGTTATCCATGATATGCTCAACCAAGTGTTGCCTTTTATTTCCCAAGTTGGCTTGACATGTTCCCCTGACCCGTCACAAGTCACAAGGGGATGATCCTTCTCCTCCACACACATGGGCTTCAATTCCCACAATGTGCCACCAATGCCTATGTTTTCAAAATGGTTATAGCTAGCAGGCTAGGGCTCACTTGCCCACCCATCATTCTCTACCCCCTTTAAGGTCGACACTTGTTGGGACCACTCCCTTTCTTAGCTTTTCCTGGATATCATTCATAGACATATACAAGATCCAATATATGCTATAAATGTAGACGGTGTACGTGAACTTTGAAAAGGAACAGACACATGCACTCCCTTCCCTTCACCTCTCCATTTCGTATGGATATATTCTTTTTCTTGTATATATATATATATATATATATATAGAGATTAAAAATTTTTTATATACGTTAAAAGTATGTATCACCATTGGATCAAAAAACATTTTATATTTTTTTTCAAAAAAATTAACATTTTCTTTTATTCGTTTTTTACTCTTTTAATTTTAAAAAAATGGTTGTGAATATCTGTATAATGGGATTAGATGTTTATCGTATTATAGAAGATAAAATTATTTTTTATATACGTGTAAAAGTGTGAGACCTATGTGAGTTTTATTTACACACATATAACGAAAAAAGAAGAAACAAAATTTTCTCACATACTTCTTATTTATATAGTTGATAAAATATATATATATATATATATATATATATATATATATATATATATTTAATTCTTTTATTCGTTTTTTACTCTTTTAATTTTAAAAAAATGGTTGTGAATATCTGTGATACGATGGGTACACTGTAGAGATTTTGAGTGTTTGTGGATAAGATTTTAAAATACTTTTCCATGCTCAATGAATTGAAACTTGAAAGTTTTAAAAAAGTTCTCCAGGTCCCACGGCACGCCACCAAAGTTTTATTTACACACTTAAATTAACGAAAAATATAACAAGGGAATCTTGTCGAATTTGTTGAATTTTCTCATATTCATCCTCCACTCTCAGCATTGTGACGCGAGGGGCAGGGTGGCGTTAATTGTCCTTCAAACTCATAAAGTCTTTAATTTATTTATTTTTAATATATATAAATATATATAATTTATATATATTATGAAAAAACCTAAAAAATAAAAAATAAAAAAACAATGCAGGGAGTTCTTAAAAAGATATATTAATGATCCTACGATTACATCATTATTTATTTGCTTTAATCAAAAGAAAATGAATGGAGTTTCGAATGTTACTCAAATTCCTTCCCATCCTCTTCTCTCTTTACGTATTCAACTTGTTTTAATGAGAAATGAAATTAATTTCACCTCCATTTTAGTTAAAATACTAATACTGGAACTCCTGTAGCTAAGTTTTTCTCATATATATATATATATATATTATGAAAAAACCTAAAAAAAAATGCAGGGAGTTCTAAAAAAGATATATTAGTTCACCAAAAAAGAAGAAGAAGATATATTAATGAACATCAATTTATTTGCTTTAATGTTGAAATGTTATTCAAATTCCTTCCCATTCTCTTCTCTCTTTACATATTCAACTTGTTTTAATGAGAAATGAAATTAATTTCACCTCCATTTTAGTTAAAATACTAATACTAGAAAATGGTTATTAAATAATTAAGGATTTGGGTAAAATCAGTCTCAAGCAAATGCATGTTGAAAGGGGCTATCTGTAGAGGACCCATCAACAAAGTAAAACCATATTTATATGAAAAGAAGTGAAAAATATTTTTTTAAAAACAGCCTCTTAACATTGTTCGATCAGAGACGAAATTGAAGAAAATCAACCCAAACCTTTTTTTTTTATAACAATATGGGCTGCAAAACTGGCATAATGTTCGCGTCCTAAACTCCCCCTTACCCCACTTGGGAAGGTATTTGAAATGAGATCACCATAAACCAAAAAACAAAAAACCTCAAGTTAAAGAGTTCAGTCCTTAACCATTGGAACATTAATTTCTTCAAAAACCAAAATTTTTTGCAGTCATTTGACATATTAGTTTTTCTTTTTTCTTTTTTCCTACCCCTTTATTCCGAGGAATATTAATATTAATTTGCTTGTTTGTGATGTAGTTCATTTGCCGAAGCAAAAAGGTGGGCAAGCCCCCAGAAAACCTAAGGCCTGAATATAGGTTGTGCTTTCACAATTTGCTGTTGGCAAAACCAAACCCAAATCCAAAATGAATTTTTTTAAGGAAGCATGCTTAGGCCCAAAAGATTCAGTGATATACCTAAAAGTAAATCAAGAAAATGAAATTCAGGGGCCTGACAGCTAATGGCCCAGATAATGTGGCCCGTATTGGTATGTGTATTCCACGACACACCATCAAGAAAATGAAAATATAAAACACCTGGGACCCAAAATGAAAAATTTGTTGGACTACACGTAAAATATAATCATGTTATTTATAAGGGTTTTATAAGAGTTATGTTGAAGGAAAAATAATTGTGTTATGTTATAGAAATTTATTTTACGTGCCAGAGTTTTTTTTTTTTGGTGCTGGCCCCACAAAATGTTGTGAGTATAGGAAATTTTTTATGGTCATGTTAAATGATAGATGATAAACTCTATTTATAAAATGGTATGTTTACTCTTAATTGAACACCGGATAGGCTCAACTTACGATGCTAACTGCCAAGGGGCTGCGGAACAAATGTTCCTAACTTGAACCACTTTCTTAGCCACTTTCCTAACTTTTTACGTTTCGTTTAGACTAACTAGAGCATCAAAATTTCTTTAGATATATTCCCACCCCATTTCCAATCAATGGATCTGTGTGTCCGTATATTCACTTCATGCCACACAGAACATTCCAATCATACGTAGAGTCGGTAAAAATGAGTTAACTCATCGGATTCACTTATAATCCCTAAAAAATAAATCGGGTTGAGTTGATAAAAAGACCGCGCCCCTCAAATACAGGCAAAAGCAGTAGTACCCTACCATCAAACGACCTGCTAAGATACAAACAAAGATTGTGTTACAGGTTTTTTTTTTGTTTTATAAAAATTACAAAATATAATATACAAAAATGGACAAAACTCACACATATTATCATCATCTTTTTTCCTTCTCTAAACCTAACTCCATAATTTTCTCACATTCTTCCTTTAACTTATCAAGTAGTTCCAAGACCGCCCCTCAAATACAGGCAAAAGCAGTAGTACCATCAAACCACCCCGTAAGATACAAACATAATCATTGATAATTTCACACAAGAAGATGTCAGTAATACAATGTCAATAGACCATCCTCAGAAACATAATCATTGGTAATTTTAATCTTCTTAAACTTAAATATTTAAAATTATTAGAAAGATACATTTATAAATAAATAGTATAACTAAAAAAAGAATTGCCCTACATTGTATTTGTTGAACATGCCTACGATAAGTCTCTATGGGCAGAAGACAATATGCTTTCATTTTCTTCTTTTCTTTTCTTTTTTCGCCACTTTTGTTCGGAGTCTTCGGACCATAATTACAAACGTCACTTGAAATTAATGGGCCTGTTCATTTATATGCTGAAAATGCCCATAACTCCTACTTTTTCCTATTCCAAAATCCATCCGAGGCTTGCAATTTGCACTTTGCAGATACATCTTTGTTTATATGTAGCGTGACAGTCATGATCATTACCAAACAAACTTACATTATGAACCTAAAATACACAAATAAAGAGGACAGATAACACGGAAAGTCAGAACACACAAAGAGAGAAGGAAAGAGAAAGAATATATTCATGAAAACTTGACTTATTGGCCCCCCATTAATGCAAAAAAGAAAACTAGTAATGGAAGTTTCTTCAAATGAGGAATAAACCATGGAATAATGTTTAGGGGTTGCGTTAATGGTACGTGGATGGGAAAATCTTGCCATTGCCGCAGGGGTTTATGATAGGCAAGTACCTATACCATTTTATCAAAATTGGAAATACAAGAGGTCATCAATTCTCATAGTTGGAACTTGGAGCAGTGTTATGATGGGCATGTAACTATATCATCCTTTTCTAAATTTGAAATAGTAAAGATCATCAATTCTCACAATTGCAACTTGGAACAGTGTTATGATGGGCTTGTACCACCCAGCAAGGCAGCAACCACCAATCACTCTGCTCCTGCTCGGCGAGAATGAGAAATGCTGGCAGGTGTCACTAACCTCATAGGCGTGTAAATAAATGGATTGGATTAGATTGGATTTTGACTTTAATAAGGTGGATGTGTGGTTACACAATGGATAAGATAAGAAATAAAGATATTCGACGAAAGGTCGGAGTAGTACCGGTTGCCGAGAAGATGAGAGAACATAGATTGAGGTGGCTTGGGCACGTGATGAGAAGGCCCCTGGATGCTCCTGTAAGAACAGAAGTTTGTTATCAAGAGCTCGACACAAAAAGAGGCAGAGGTCGGCCGAAACTTACTTGGGGGAAGGTAGTAAAACAAGATTTAATGGAGTGGGATATAGATTGGCGGACGGCATGTCTTAGAACGGAATGGAGAAAAGCTATAAGTATGGTGGAGGGTTAGACCAGTGGTTATTCCTGAAAGTAAACTGGCCTTTGAAGGCCGATGCATGTAAGGTGTAAAACAAAAATTTTACTGCGGAACATACATGCACTCATAGATTCATGCTTTAAGACAGCATGATGTTACCTTGTTTTGGCCTGATCAGTCAGGGAGATGAGATGTCAGGCTTGAAGGGTTCAAACCCTCTAATGGTGATCCACACCACCGTTCGTCTATGATGCAAGAACTCTTTCTTGAAAGCCACCAGATGAACACCACAATGAGGCTTGCTATGCGCACAAGTGGTGAGGGTGGAGGCTAGGTATCCTGTTTGGAAAGGTGTACTGAGCTACCCTACAGAATGGTGCATAGAGGAGGAGAGTTGGCTTGGTTTTCCAATGAAACCTAAGGTGAGGAACATGTCTATTTATGCGCACCCTTTGGAGAGGAAGAGGGAATTCATTCATTCAAAATGAAAAACAAACTTTCAAATTTCTTTGAAAGTTGTGCATGAAACAGTGTGATAAGGTGGAGCTGTTGCAAAACAAACTTTGCCAACAACCTCCAATCTTATACACATGAATTTAAATTCAAATTAATTTAAACTTAAATTCATAAACTATCATATAGTATATAGTTTTCATGCGCATAATTCAGCCCTATAAAGGGTCCAAATACATTGAGCAGTTGCATTCAAAATTTGAATCAACTTACCCACTGATTCCCTCAACCACCAAATCTGAATGGAGGTTTGTTTTAAGTGATAAGATAACACTCTTATCACTTAAAAGTGGCGCACCAAACAGCCTAGGGAGAGCCTCCAAAGATGCTTCTTCATCCAAGGAATATGCTCCAATAAGATCCTGTCTTATCCTTTTGTTATGAAACAACTTTTCAAAACCAATTCAAATTCGAATTCAAACACTTGAATTCAAACGTTCAAACATTCAAATTCAAAATTCAAAATTTCAAATTTCAAATTCAAAATTCGAATTTCAAAATTCAAATTCAAATTCAAATTTTAAAATTCAAAATTCAAATATTTGATTATTAATTTAACTAATTAAATTAATCAGTAATGGCTTGGACTATCCAAGCCCATTACTAAACTCCATGCACCACCCACCCATTTAGGTGGGCTTCCAAACAGCTTCTTGGGCTAATAACATTATTAGGCCCAATACCTTTAAAGCTAGTCCATCATAACTACAAGATGTTAGTGTGTGACCCATTAGGTCCAACTTAGCTACTGACATAACTGGGCTTGGGCCCAACAAGCCCACAACCCAATTAATGACAACACAGAGCACTAGCAATGCTTTGTTGCCCCAGAACTAGTCAGATTAATGACTTGATCATCCTATTGCACATATTTGGTTACCGTATGTATTTCCCTTCGTCTCGGTTATCTTCCCATTAACCTAGGGTAAGGAAATGTATCAACCCTTGCGGTTTAGGGTAAGCTTTATTCGAAATAGGGAATCTTCAATTTACTGACTCTAAAGGCAGATCATCTCATGATCTCTTTTACTATGCATAGATTCCCGAGTCCCTGTAAATGTCATCCCGATTTCTCCGGTTTACAGATAACCTAATCTCTCACAGAGATTTGACGAATTCCTTCAGCTTATTACCCTAGCCCTGTGCCCTTTAAGGACACGCCCAACAGTATACCTATGAGTCTCCATGTTTCAGGCAGACGAGGTATACAATCAAAACATGCCTTCAAGAACACAGTCTAGGTAATAACTTCTGGTCTAAGGAAAGACACACCCAAACATAAAGAGATTACTCTAATGACACTATCTGTGAGATTTCCTCATAGAGTCTCTTTTTGGGTCTGTTCAGTGCGAGCTATACTCTTATAGGTCCACCCACGACTTTAGCTAAGATATCTCCATATCTGCAGCTCATGAGGTCTTTACCTTGTATCCATATACAAGTAGATAAGTCGTACTAGTCTTTACTCGAGATCACTGATCCCCAAACTCAGTGTCTCTAGACTAGGAACATATAATTAGGAATAGACATGCAATATCCTTGAATCCTCATGATCGTGATCTCATCACAGATACTCAAGAGATACCTGTTCTATTCCAAGGGGTTTATCCAGTTCATTCATATAATATTAACAGTAATATCGAGACACAATATGAAACTGAATAAATAGTGCTTACATTTATTTGCGACAAATAAAGTTCTACATCTAGTGTCCTTTATTTAATCAAAAGATTGTCTCTAGGACACCCATATGCTAACAAGCTCCCACTTGGCCTAGAGCCAATCAGACCTAAGTCGTATGCCCAAAGCCTCATAATGACTATCATGTTTTCTCTGAGAAACAGCCTTTGTCAGAGAATCGGCCAGGTTATCGTCTGTGGGAACATAATCCATTTTTACATCATTCCTATCAATGATTTCTCTAATCAAATGATATCTGTGGAGCACGTGTTTAGATCTTTGATGAGACCTAGGTTCCTTTGACTGCGCGATGGCTCCAGTGTTGTCGCAAAGCAACTGTATGGGCTCATCCACGCTTGGAACCACCCTTAGTTCATTTATGAACTTCTTGATCCACACTGCCTCCTTAGCTGCTTCTGAAGCAGCTATGTATTCAGCCTCTGTCGTTGAGTCTGCTGTTGTCTCCTGCTTGGAACTTTTCCAAGACACTGCCCCACCATTTAAGGTGAATACGAATCCTGACTGTGACTTGCAGTCATCTTTGTCACTCTGAAAGCTGGCATCAGTGAACCCTTTCACTGTTAACTCATTAACCCCACCATAGACCAGAAACGCATCCTTAGTTCTTCTTAAGTATTTAAGGATGGTTTTGACTGCCGTCCAGTGACCCTCTCCAGGGTCTGACTGGTATCTGCTCGTAATGCTTAAAGCATATGAGACATCTGGTCTCGTACATATCATGGCATACATGATGGATCCAATAGTCGAAGCGTATGGAATTCCACTCATGCGATCCTTCTCAGGCTGTGACTTAGGACACATAGCCCTTGATAGGTGTACCCCATGACTGACAGGAAGAAAACCCCTTTTCGACCCTTCCATGTTAAACATCTTTAGCATCTTGTCAACGTACGTGGATTGAGATAAACCCAGCAGCCTCTTGGATCTATCTCTATAGATCTTTATACCGAGTATAAAGACTGCCTCTCCCAAATCCTTCATGGTAAAGTTTTCTGAAAGCCACTCTTTCGTTATTTTTAATGTGGGGATGTCATTTCCTATTAGCAATATGTCATCTACATAAAGCACTAGGAAGACGACATTACTCCCACTTACCTTTCTGTAAACACAAGGTTCATCCTCGTTCTTGATAAAACCGTTACTCTTAACGACTTCATCAAAACGTATATTCCAACTCCTTGATGCTTGCTTTAGCCCATATATTGACCTTTGTAGTTTGCATACCATATGCACCTGATCTTTGTTTTCAAAGCCTTCAGGTTGTGTCATGTACACTTCCTCCTTTAAGAACCCATTCAAGAAGGAGGTCTTGACATCCATTTGCCAAATTTCATAGTCGTGGTATGCTGCTATTGCAAGCATGATCCTAATAGATTTGATCATGGCAACTGGTGAAAAAGTTTCATCATAGTCAACTCCTTGTCTTTGACGATACCCTTTCGCCACCAACCTAGCTTTGTAGGTCTGAACGTTGCCATCTGCATCAGTCTTTCTTTTAAAGACCCATTTATTACCAATAGGAACTATTCCTTGTGGTTTAGGAACCAAGGTCCATACCTTGTTCTGATACATCGAATCCATTTCAGATTCCATGGCTTCAAGCCATTTTGAGGAGTCAACATCTTTGACCGCCTCCTCGTAGTTACTTGGTTCATCATCCTCAACATTTTGCTGATTCTCAATCACAAACCCGTACCTTTCAGGTGGATGGATGACCCTCGTAGGTCTACGGAGTTGTGTGTTTACTTCTCCATTGGAGAACGTCGCCTGCGGAGCAGACTCGGGTTCCTCAATCTGTTCTTGTGGATCTTGCACTTCTTCAAGATCAATCTTACTCCCACTGCCTCCTTGAGAGATCAAATCATTCTCAAGGAACTCAGCATTCTTTGAAACAAACACTTTGTGTTCTTCCATGGAGTAGAAGTAGTATCCCTTAGTACCTTTAGGATACCCCACAAATAGACATTTAGTACTCTTAGCACTAAGCTTGTCTGATGTCAACGCTTTGACATAAGCTGGCGATCCCCATACCCTGAGGTAACTCAGGTTGGGTCTCTACCACTCCATATCTCATATGGTGTGGTCTGAACAGATTTAGACGGTACCCTATTTAGAAGGTATGCCGCTGTGTCTAAGGCATATCCCCAAAACGATTTTGGAAGTTGAGTCTCACTCATCATAGACCTAACCATGTCTAACAAGGTCCTGTTTCTCCTTTCGGAGACACCGTTTTGGTGTGGTGTGTAAGGAGCGGTAAATTGTGAGAGAATTCCATTTTCTCTCAGATAACCCTGAAACTCGTGGCTCAAATATTCACCACCACGATCTGATCGTAATGTCTTAATCATCTTGCCACGCTGTTTCTCCACCTCATTCCTAAACTCTTTGAACTTTTCAAAAGCTTCAGATTTATATCTCATTAGGTATATATACCCAAATCTTGATTTGTCATCTGTAAAGGTAATGAAATAAGAATATCCACCTCTAGCCTCAATAGACATTGGGCCAAATACATCAGTATGAATGAGTTCTAATAACTCACTAGCCCTATGACTCTCAAGCCCTTTGGGCTTTTGTTGAATCATTTTCCCAGCTAGACAAGATTCACACTGTCCATAGGATTCCAAATCCATGGAGTCCAGGTATCCATCTCTATGCATCCTAGACAATCTTGTTTCATTTATGTGCCCTAGTCTACAGTGCCAAAGATAAGATTGATTATCCGTCCTAGGTCGTTTCACATCTATATTGATCACTTCATTTCCCATTTCCAACACATACAATCCATTTATTAAAGAAGCAGTACCGTAAACCATATCATTCAAAATGATAGAAAAAGTACCATTCCTAATACTGAAAGTATATCCATCTTGTTCTAAACAAGAAATTGAAATAATGTTTCTAGAAATTTGCGGAATATAAAGACAATTATTCAAATGCAATAAAAGGCCCGTAGGCAAAATAAGGTCAGCATCTCCAACTGAATGAGCAGCAACTCTTGCTCCATTACCAACGCGGAGATCCACCTCGTTTCTATCCAATCTCCTTGGGCTCCTAAGTACCTGCAACATATTGCAGATATGAGAACCACATCCGGTATCTAATACCCATGAGGATGGATTAGCATAAGAATAATTTATCTCAATCATGAAAATACCTGAGGCAGAAGCATCACCATGCTTCTTGTCCTTCACATTGTTCAGGTAGTCTGGACAATTCCTCTTCCAGTGGCCTTTCTTGCCACAATGGAAGCACTCAGCATCACCCTTGTCCTTAGGTGCCTTCTTACCCTTCTTCTTCTTGGATTTTCCTTTGGGCTTAAGGGGGTCACCTTTTGCAGGCTCCTTACCCTTTCCCTTGGCCTTGCTAGGCCCACCAATCAAAAGAGCCTGTGTCCTATCCTTCTTGATAGACACTTCAGCTGTTGTTAACATGCTTAACAACTCAGGCAAGCTCACTTGCATCCCATGCATATTGTAATTCATGATGAATTGACTGAAGGAAGGTGGAAGTGAGGTGAGGACTAAGTCATTACTTAGCTCGACATCCATGATGAAGCCTAGGTTTCCTAGCTTCTCAATCAGCCCGATCATCTTGAGAACATGGCTGCCAACAGACATGCTCTCAGTCATCCTACAAGAGAACAGTTCTCTTGAGGCCTCATACCTCTCATGCCTGCCTTTAATATCATACAACTCCTTGAGATGTACGATAATAGAGGGAGCATCCATATGCTCATGCTGCTTTTGCAGTTCAGGCGACATGGATGCCAACATGATGCATACTGCCATCACATTGTCATCCAAGTGTTGTTGGTGGGTTACGAAATCAAATTCCGCAAACCCTTCTTCCCCTTCCCGTGGAGCTACGGGTATTACAGCATCTAAAACATAGGCAATCTTTTCGGCCCTTAGAACTATTCTTAGGTTCCGATACCAGTCCATAAAATTCGAACCGGTCAATTTATTCGTATCGAGTATTGAACGCAGTGACAGTGGATTAGTCATACTATTAGCTGAAAAGGATGTAAAGATAGTTTTAGTTAATATACGGTTATGTAGTTAGAAAGCAAATTATTAAAGACTTGAAATAATTTGCCACTCCCACTATTTTATCTAAGTCAATGACCCTTTCTTTTGACTTAGGGTTAATCTACTTTAGATTTTACCTTAGTGGGATTAAGAGTGCGATTATTTATTTTAACCTTCGTCTGAGACCGCAAGATTAATTTAAATAAAGGGTTGATCTTTATCAACAGTATCTCATACCCTCTCTTAACATTAGGTTGACAACTCTGTCACTTAGTGGTGCATCTCATGCAACCAACCTAGCACCATTACCCTAAGCACATAAGCCCGGCTGTGCCTGCAACTTATGTCTTAGTTAAGCATTAAACCAGCACCCTAAGTGTCTTACACTTCAAACACTACTCTAGCCCAACGAAATAGTGGGTCCCAACTGAGTTGTGGAGCACCACTACGTAGAAGAGTTTTGAGTAGCATTGGTGGTGGGAGATAATCATATGCTTAATTATTTATTCCTTTTAAGGGTTCCTTTTATCTTGGGGTTAATTAGGTCCCATCAAACGCATATTGTAAGTTATCATGCTAGTCGTTACCTATGTCAAACATCTATCGGTATACACTAGTCGCTATTGGACAAACATAATAACCATACAAAACGCGGTTTGCCCAATTCATGCATACTAGACGTTCTAATCATACATGCATATAAACAGTTTATATTGAGATAGCCATGGTGCTCGCGCTTTTGTCCCTTTTGCTTCTTTAAGCAACGGCCGCTTGTCGTCTATACGCCACTAGCCTATTTCTCTAATTACAAATAATTAAAGAAACTCCATAACACTTTGGAGGAACAAAATTACAAAATTTAAATTACAAATATACTTGTAAATTAAAATGCGCGATTACACATAAATTTAAAATTCAAAAAATTCAAATCCGGGCACCATGACCATCCCCTTCCTGTTTGTACCTGAAAAGTTCAAAACTTGCAAACACAAACATTATATTATCACATAACATTTTCACATGTATTTGACATTTAACATTTAAACATCAAAATAACATCAAGATTCATAATCTTAAATTTCTCATTGGCCGAATTTAAAAACAATTTCAATTCAAATTTTGTTAATTCTTTCTCAAAGAAAACAAAATTAAACCATGCATGTAGCCATATATCCCTACATGGCCGAATCATATAGGTAACTATATGATAAATTTGTCACAAAATTTCATGCATATAAACATGACACAATTCATGGAGAAAAATAAGAAATCATTCAAGGTACTCTTAGTACCCTCCATGGCCAAATCTACCCTTTCAAAAAGGGTGTTCCTTTTAGAACTTTCATAAAGAAAAGAAACTAAACCATGATGCATAATGTTTTATGAAAACAGAATCAAATTTTCATGTTCATAAAAACAAAAACTTTAACACTTTAAAGGATTTGTGATTCAAAATCCACATGCAGAATTTAAACTTTAACCCTTTAAAAATTTTTGACCGTGAAAGACTCTTTTCACAAACAAGGTACCATCACCCGTCGATGGTAAAGCAACCGGGCTCTGATACCACTTGAAAGTAAACTGGCCTTTGAAGGCCGATGCATGTAAGGTGTAAAACAAAAATTTTACTGCGGAACATACATGCACTCATAGATTCATGCTTTAAGACAACATGATGTTACCTTGTTTTGGCCTGATCAGTCAGGGAGATGAGATGTCAGGCTTGAAGGGTTCAAACCCTCTAATGGTGATCCACACCACCGTTCGTCTATGATGCAAGAACTCTTTCTTGAAAGCCACCAGATGAATACCACAATGAGGCTTGCTATGCGCACAAGTGGTGAGGGTGGAGGCTAGGTATCCTGTTTGGAAAGGTGTACTGAGCTACCCTACAGAATGGTGCATAGAGGAGGAGAGTTGGCTTGGTTTTCCAATGAAACCTAAGGTGAGGAACATGTCTATTTATGCGCACCCTTTGGAGAGGAAGAGGGAATTCATTCATTCAAAATGAAAAACAAACTTTCAAATTTCTTTGAAAGTTGTGCATGAAACAGTGTGATAAGGTGGAGCTGTTGCAAAACAAACTTTGCCAACAACCTCCAATCTTATCCACATGAATTTAAATTCAAATTAATTTATACTTAAATTCATAAACTATCATATAGTATATAGTTTTCATGCGCATAATTCAGCCCTATAAAGGGTCCAAATACATTGAGCAGTTGCATTCAAAATTTGAATCAACTTACCCACTGATTCCCTCAACCACCAAATCTGAATGGAGGTTTGTTTTAAGTGATAAGATAACACTCTTATCACTTAAAAGTGGCGCACCAAACAGCCTAGGGAGAGCCTCCAAAGATGCTTCTTCATCCAAGGAATATGCTCCAATAAGATCCTGTCTTATCCTTTTGTTATGAAACAACTTTTCAAAACCAATTCAAATTCGAATTCAAACACTTGAATTCAAACGTTCAAACATTCAAATTCAAAATTCAAAATTTCAAATTTCAAATTCAAAATTCGAATTTCAAAATTCAAATTCAAATTCAAATTTTAAAATTCAAAATTCAAATATTTGATTATTAATTTAACTAATTAAATTAATCAGTAATGGCTTGGACTATCCAAGCCCATTACTAAACTCCATGCACCACCCACCCATTTAGGTGGGCTTCCAAACAGCTTCTTGGGCTAATAACATTATTAGGCCCAATACCTTTAAAGATAGTCCATCATAACTACAAGATGTTAGTGTGTGACCCATTAGGTCCAACTTAGCTACTGACATAACTGGGCTTGGGCCCAACAAGCCCACAACCCAATTAATGACAACACAGAGCACTAGCAATGCTTTGTTGCCCCAGAACTAGTCAGATTAATGACTTGATCATCCTATTGCACATATTTGGTTACCGTATGTATTTCCCTTCGTCTCGGTTATCTTCCCATTAACCTAGGGTAAGGAAATGTATCAACCCCTGCGGTTTAGGGTAAGCTTTATTCGAAATAGGGAATCTTCAATTTACTGACTCTAAAGGCAGATCATCTCATGATCTCTTTTACTATGCATAGATTCCCGAGTCCCTGTAAATGTCATCCCGATTTCTCCGGTTTACAGATAACCTAATCTCTCACAGAGATTTGACGAATTCCTTCAGCTTATTACCCTAGCCCTGTGCCCTTTAAGGACACGCCCAACAGTATACCTATGAGTCTCCATGTTTCAGGCAGACGAGGTATACAATCAAAACATGCCTTCAAGAACACAGTCTAGGTAATAACTTCTGGTCTAAGGAAAGACACACCCAAACATAAAGAGATTACTCTAATGACACTATCTGTGAGATTTCCTCATAGAGTCTCTTTTTGGGTCTGTTCAGTGCGAGCTATACTCTTATAGGTCCACCCACGACTTTAGCTAAGATATCTCCATATCTGCAGCTCATGAGGTCTTTACCTTGTATCCATATACAAGTAGATAAGTCGTACTAGTCTTTACTCGAGATCACTGATCCCCAAACTCAGTGTCTCTAGACTAGGAACATATAATTAGGAATAGACATGCAATATCCTTGAATCCTCATGATCGTGATCTCATCACAGATACTCAAGAGATACCTGTTCTATTCCAAGGGGTTTATCCAGTTCATTCATATAATATTAACAGTAATATCGAGACACAATATGAAACTGAATAAATAGTGCTTACATTTATTTGCGACAAATAAAGTTCTACATCTAGTGTCCTTTATTTAATCAAAAGATTGTCTCTAGGACACCCATATGCTAACAATTCCTATGTTCCAGATGGTCCCTTTTTAGTCCTTTTCCCCTTCATTTCCCCCACTTCTTCTTGTCCCTTTCTTTTTCACTTTTATATATATATATATGGGGCAGGATCCTTTGACACCGGTGTCAACGGATCCTATCCCTATATATATATATATATATATATATATATATATATATTTATTATTATTATTTTTTTTATTTTTTATTTTTCAACCGTTTCACATCTTTCATGTGGGTTCATCTACCACCGACCCCAATTAATTTGGAATAAAGGTGATGTTGACGTTGATGTTGATGTTGAAGTTAAGTAAATATTTTAGGTCTATCTTGATCTATTAGGTTTGTGTAGACCTAAATTATAAATATGACCTCATTTATATTTAAAAATAAAAAATCTACCATAAACTTATTAACCTATTTAAACCTATTAATTGGTAATTGGATTCGCTCTGAAAGATGTAAGTGAGCCCATTAAGCCCACGCATAATAAAATCAAGAGTAAATATCCTTTTTGATTCTTGACAATATCCACGAAATCCTTTTTAGTCTCTTGCAATAAAAAATGACCAAATTGGTCCCTAAAATGATGAAAAAATGACCAAGGAGTACTTATAACAATTGACATAAGGACTGAAGTGGCTCTTTTTTCATAATTTTAGGGATCAATTTGGTCCTTTTTTATTGTGAGAGACTAAAAAGAATTTCGTAGATATTGCCGGAAAAAAAAAATTGTTTACTCTAAAATCAAATTGACTTACTCCTAGGACTTTCCAATTCCCAGAATCAACAATTGGTCCGGCCCAAATTGCTATTAAAGTACTCCTCGAGACAAATTTGGTTAAAAACAATAAAATTATATGGCAATCAGGAAAAATTTAAGAGTAAAATGCAAGGGATAGCTTTCCACTTTTGAGAGCTATCACTTAAAATCTCTTCTAGGATTAAACATTGTTTAATTTGTTTAACCTATTTAGACATAAATTTTACCCAATCTTGGCTCTAACCCCGAATTCCCTGAGTATTTGATCATGCTTACTAGATTACAAAAATGGCACAATAATCGTAAATAGTGACGTGTTCAGGGAAATTTTGTTTTCATCTGGTTCGTTTCAGACAGCTAAGTACAGGTAGTCTAGTACAAACTAAGTTTGTATTTGTAATTTATTTGGTAAATATTTGAAGTCATGGTGGTAAATTAATTCAAATACTGAACCATTATTTACCCATAAGCCATTATTAACGATGATCCTTGTTGCACTGTGACGATACATTAGTAGAGAGAAGACCCATATTAAAAGCCATGATTGCAAAGTTGCAGAAAAAGGATAGTAAAAACAAATAGGAGAGCTAGAATTAGTACACAAATAATTGAGTAAACAGTTAAACATAACAATGAAATAGGAACTAGGAAGGGTTGCAGAGAGCAGCATAGCTATTGGGCGAGGAAAAGAACCATATTTTTATTCAACTAAAAAGCTATCTTTTTAGTGGTTCAGCTTTAATGCTGAAACAGAGCTACATGCAGAAGGATGATGCATTATTCGGTTTCTTTTTACGAGCCAAGAACCTATTCACACTCTGTTTGGTTGGTTTCGGGACTTGGAAGCCGAGAAGAGAAGCGATGCAGCTAAGAAAATAGAATGATACTAATTGGTTCATTCACTCGCTAGGAGTTAAAAGATCAAAGAAGGGGTGTGAGTAAAACAGTTGCAGAGGGAGCAGAGGAAGTTGATCTGTTACAGAGGAAGCAGGTATAAATTAGGAATGACTTCACGAGTGTGTCAGATATTTTAGGACACTGAGGTATCTTTCTTTTTGAGGACAAGTCGCTCCAGAAAGTAACACAAGATTGAGATTTCACTACTGTGGGGCACTGGGGCTGTTCTCTTCTTTTCTATTTTTTTTTTCTTTTGCCCGAATTCCATTTAGGGGCTTTTTGAGGTCAGTAGTCTCATTTTGATAAGGTTTTACCGGAATAATCTCTTGGTCAAACGTATTACTTATACAATGCATAACGACGTGGTAATGTGACAATCACTTTAGGACGTAACACTTTAGCAACTGCGTCCTTTGCATTTGTTTCTGAACTCTGGAACGTGATACCCTGACAATCACGTCCTATTCCCAAGATACCCTCTCAGCTGCGTGTGAGTATGTCTGGTGCGTCCCACCATTGCATATCATTGCATCTTGGGAATAGGACGTGATTGTCATGATATCACATTCCATAGTCAGAAACAAATGCAAAGGACGCGGTTGCTAAAGTATCACGTCCTAAAGTAATTATCCGCGTCGTAATGCATTATATAGGTAATATGTTTAACCAAGAAATCATTCCAGTAAAATCTTATAAAAATGAGAATATTAAGGTCAAAAAGGCCCATTTAGCGGTTCTCTTTTCGTATTGTAACTTTTAAACAGAATTTGATTCTACCAATGTGGGTTATCACTTCTCTCTTATGTCATTATTGTACTCAGAACTCCATTGTTTAATAGTAACATATGCTTTGTAAGTGTATATGTAGAATCACCACAATGTTACTCTATTTTATATTTTATTATTTAAATGTTGTTTGATTTTGCTTACCACACCTCCTTGCATAGTCCAAAGGCATGCTTTTGTCATGTAAAGTCGATTTTCACAAGGCATTTTCCTTTTTGTCTTAAAAAACTTAACTGGGTTATTGTAGGTTTCACTTCACATTTGCACTATTCAAAGACCACAATAGCATTTTTCCCTTACGCAGCCAATGGGGAGAGCCACAAGGTGGTTCAAGAGCTTGTTTGGCATAAAGAGAGACAGAGAGCACAAAGAAAATTCGAATTCTGTCACCAAAAAGAGAGATTCCAGAGTCTTATGTCATAATCCAGCTACCATACCACCAAACATTTCACCCGCAGAAGCTGCTTGGCTTCAATCCTTCTACTCAGAAACAGAGAAGGAACAGAACAAGCACGCCATTGCAGTATCTGCCGCCACGGCGGCAGCCGCAGATGCTGCCGTGGCCGCGGCTCAGGCTGCTGTGGCAGTTGTTAGGCTAACCAGCCGTGGAAGAGACACCATTTTTGGTGGTGGACGTGAGAGTTTGGCTGCTGTCAAGATTCAAACAGTATTTAAGGGATACTTGGTAAGTTTGGCTTTCTTTTAATACAGGGACAAAACAGAATTAATTGGTTTTAGTTTCGGCTAAGTTAAAGGCTTTTAATTATTAGTTTTAGTTAGATATAACATGTTCAGATTAGAAATCATGATTTGGCATGGTGATCTTTACTTGCTTGCTGCTCTATGTTCTGTCCTTAAGACAGAGATGTCCAGCCCAGTTAGGCCGGTGAATTGATCGGGATCTAATGCCCTTTCAGGAATATTTATAGTATAGATATACTTGAGTTTAGCTGATCGCTGTATATCAAATATAGTGTCTGTGCATAGTGATGATCGTATGCTAGAATAGAATGTGTCTTTACCTCTGGGTTGTACCCGTATTTATAAGGGTTGCTGATAAGGTGAATACCTGGATCTGAGCTGTCATGACGAGACATTCATTATAGCTAGTCGGCCGTTATTGCGTGGTAATATATCATGGATTAATTGCCCTTGATGGAAATCCGTTTCGCTGTTTCCGAGTTGCCCCTTGCCGGGTCGTCTAGATGGGTAGATGGGGCCTTCATACATAATACTCTATTTGTTTGTTCTTGCACTGTGGAATATCAAAATTGACATGGGTTTGTGAATAGGCAAGGAAGGCGTTGAAAGCCTTAAAAGGATTGGTCAAGTTACAAGCGCTTATGAGAGGGTATTTAGTGAGGAAGCAAGTAACAACAACTTTGCATAGTATGCAGGCTCTTATTAGAGCTCAAGCAACAGTAGGGTCTCAGAAATCTCGCGTGCTCATGACTACAAAGAATGAAGCATATAGGTTTCAAACACAAGCAAGAAGATCCATGGTACAGATCTCATATCCTAATATTATGTAACTTGCATAGTGTTTGCATTTTTTAGTCATTGTTGCCTAAAATCTTTTGCAGGAGAGGTTTGATGACACTAGGAGTGAGAACACAGCTCCAATACACAGCAGAAGGCTAACATCCTCTTTTGATGCCACAATGACTAACACTAACAGTGTTGATGTGAGCCCCAAAATAGTGGAAGTGGACACTGGTAGGCCTAAGTCAAGGTCTCGCAGGAGCAATACTTCAATGTCAGATTTTGGCGATGACCCATTATTTCCTCTCCCAATTCCATGTCGTACACCTGCTAATTTATCTATACAAGATCACTGGAATTTCCATGAGTCAGATTGGGGTTTGACATGGGAAGAATGCAAGTTCTCTACAGCACAGAGCACTCCACGCTTCACCAATTCTTGTAGTTGTGGGTCTGTTGCCCCTTTAACACCTAAAAGCGTTTCCACTGATAACTTGTTACGTGGGCAATATGGCAATTTTCCAAATTATATGGCAAACACTCAGTCTTTCAATGCCAAATTGAGGTCTCATAGTGCTCCAAAGCAACGACCAGAACCAGGTCCAAAGAAGAGGCTTTCCCTCAATGAGATGATGGAATCAAGGAGTAGTTTAAGTGGGGTTCGAATGCAGAGGTCTTGCTCACAGATTCAGGAAGCCATTAATTTTAAGAATGCTGTGATGGGTAAGCTTGAGAGGTCCACAGAATTTAGTAGGGAAACAGACAAAAACTTCTCCAACCAGAGAAAGTGGTGAGTTGTGAACTCAAGAGGCATTTATGAGAGAGTTAGCTTTCTTTTGCTTTTTCACATTGTTAGTAATAGCTCTATGTCTTTCTGCACCCCATGATTGGCATTTTGCATACATATAGTGGGTGGGAAACAGAGAAGTCAAGACAAAATATAAGGAGAAAAATGAGACGGTCCCCACTGAAATTTGGTCATGGAGTTATCTTCATATGTTTTCATTAGAATCAAATGCAAGAGTATAAAGCATCATCATTATTATATTATATGAGATTTCTGGATTAGTAAGTAAAATTTGTTGCCAAATCATTGAGAGCGTGAATGCCTTGCAGCAAATCTACATTGATTGTTTCCCAACCATTTGAGTCACACACTAACAGTTATTAGTTCAGCCTATTCAAATGCAATTATAATTAGCAATTGATAATTGGGAATTTGATTTGAGTTGATTCACTGGGGGGAATCTTTACTGTCAGACAAGTAGACAACACAGTTTACCTCTTCCTGTACATCATCACCTACCATAATCGGACGTTTACTGCTATCTGTTTCTTCAAATATTTTTTTAATTGTTTTCAATATTGAACGGGAGCGGTGAGGTACATTTTTTTTGTTTTTTTGATAACAAGTACATTTTTATTTTTTAATTGCTTGTTCATTCATGCCACTTAAATAATTCCAAAAATTTTGCTGTCATTTTCAAACTATTTTCTTAAAAATTTATTGGGTTTTATAGTTCTCATGTTAAATGAGAATTGAAATCTTGATGTCGTAGAGATAAAAAGCATGTGAGACCCATGTGTTAGAAAAAATTAGATGTAGGACCCATATCACCACGGAAATCCAAGGGTGTGTAGGAAAGTTTGAATTTTCATGTTAAATGAGAAATATAAAACCCATATTTATTAACCTCTTTAATAAATATTTAAGAAAATAGTTTGAAAATGACAGCTGGCTTGGTTCAACGGTAAGCTTGCTTGCCGTGGTCTGTCAAGTCGCGGGTTTGAATCAGCCTCTTTCAAAAAATAAGAGAAAGGCTACCTAGAGTATTCCCTTTCTCAAACACTCACGAAGTGAATATTCGAACTAGGTCGTCGGCCTCTATTTATTAACTTCTTTGCTAGAATTTTCCTTTACAAAGGAGGTAAATCAATTTAAATTTAGGCAGCAATGCTAACATATTTATTCAACACTATTTAAACAAGATCTTGTTAGTGATATTAAAATTTTAAAGTAGCATTAAGATTTTGATTTAAAATGATTTTTTAGACTGTATCTAATTTGGAATGAGGAATGGTTACATGTTTGATCATCACCGCTCCTTTTTTGTGGTGGAATTGGTAAACAAAAAGAAATGAGTTTGTATAATATTCATGCTCCAAACTATTCTTGCATGAAGGAGTGTGTTAAAAGAGGAAAAAATTTAATATGGTCCAGGCTCACCATTTATTCAGTGATTCATTTTCCATAAATGAAATTTTTTTTCCATTTCTACCCTTTCTTTTCGATTTTTTTCCCTTCGTCCCTTCTTTTTTCTATTTTGGGAAGGGACCACCATGGTCTCGGCCCACAAAAAATCTTCTCGTTAAAGAGATATAAAATCATTAACCTCATCCAATACTTTGAGATTTTGGATTGAGATTATTTGCAAAATCTGTACAAAATGGGTTTAGAAAACATGATCAGACATAAAGTAATAATAATTAATTGATAAAATTCGAAAAATTATGGGAGTGATTGTAAACAATCAAAAACAAGAACCACTGGGTTAGCTTAGTGGTGTGGGGTGTGTGTAGTATAGGGTGTTGTGTTCAATTTCTTGTAACCTCAAAAAAAAAAAAAACAATCAAAAACAAGCTTGCACAAAAAAAAAAAAAAAAACTTGCACTAATAATGTGTCAACGCAATCGCTGCGATTTCACAGAAAATTAGAAGAAACAAGGGTTGTTAAGAGATTGCACTCCTCATATAACTGGGCCGGACTACTATCAATTTCGAGCCCATATTATCAGAGTTTGATCAAAGGAGACCCAACAAGTTAGGAAATGTTTTCTAAACCAATTTTATACATGTATTTTATCATATATTTTTTTCTCGGTGAAAAGGATTTTTATCATTTTAATTTTATAAGGAGACCCAATATGATATAAAATTTTCATGTGATAATAAATAATGAATGTTTGAATAAAAAAAAGATGCGAAATAAATATCACTAGAGGGAAATATTAGCTTAAAAAGTAAAACACGGTCAATGATAATAGGCACCAGATTATACTGATAAACGAAAGACAATTTTCTGCAACAGCTGTGGAAGCCTTGTCAATTCTCCTCATACAGCCTTCAATTCATTATCACGATGATTCTGGTAAAGTAGCATTGTTTATAAATAAGAGATGCGATTTCATGGTGGTTTTGTTAAAAATCAAAGTGTGACTAGTAGAATTCCATATTGGTTAGAAATTGATTAATAGAAGTGGAATTACCGATAAAACTGACACATCAATATTTTAGATTAAGATGTGATGTGGAATCTATATATTGTGATGTATCTTTAACAATTATTAAAAAATTCTCTCAACACAAGTTGGTAGAATCTGGGCTTTTATGATTATAAAATAAGAAAGGAAGAAACAATAATATTGCAATGATGGCGTGTAATGTTTCTTCATTCCCCCCCAAGCCTATGTGATAGTAAATTTAAGACCAATTAATTTTTATGTACCCATTCAGAATTATGTACTCATTCAGAATTACACTATGAGAAAAGTTATATTTACCATTTTAATATATATAATATATTGTTTAATATTTGAAATATATATAAGAGATTTAACTATAATTGAACTCATATAATCCAACAACAACGTAACAAATATTTAAATTTCATAACATAAATATATAATATAAATAATTTTTCATACTTTGTTAATTTTCATGTCAAATTTCATAATAGAAAAAAATCAATTTATAAATTATTTCTTTTATATTTAGTTAACAAAAAAATCAAGATTGTTAATAAAAAAAATTAAGATTTAAAAAAAAAAAATATGGTTTTAGTTTGTTGTAGTTTTTCCAAATATTAGGATCAATTTGGTCTTCTTGCTTGCAATCCTTTTTGAATTTTCCCATCTATCAGCAAATATCACCTTGTAAATGGTATTATTCAACCATGTTTTTTACACACAAAAAGCAAATACTAGGCAAATGAGTTCCCTAGCAACAATTTTTAAAACATGATACCCAACAAGGATATCCAAAAATGTATCGGACATGTGTCCGTCACGTAAATTTCCAGAAAAATCTCGTGTCCGTGCTACCCAGATAGAAGTGAATAAGGATTCATTATTGCGAAATTTCTAATATACTATCATCATATCTACATTCGCCCAATAACAACACAACACATGTACCGACATTTTTTTTTGAAGAGAGAGAAAAATATATATATATACATGTATTGTTTGGAATACATAATTTTGTAATTTTATTTTGAACATGAGTCGTACCCATTCAGTGACGGTAGTATCAAAGATGTTGTCCTAGTATTGAGGGTTTCTCCCCTTCCTATCACTTCCACTCTAAAAAAAATTACAAAAAATAAAAATAAACGTGAAGCAGCTAGGAACTGCAAGTTTGATGAGTTGTGATTCTAAATCAAACAACAGAGATTGGGAAATCTGAAAGGAACAATCCAATTGTAATATATTTATATTTATACATCAAAAATTTGTCACACTAGAAATTCAAGCTACTTTTCTCTCAAATCAAAAAATAATTTTGATCCATTCAGACCCATCAACATAATTAAGCGAAATAAATGGTTTAGCTTCCTCATCGGTGAGCTCCCTCGACCATGATACTCTCCCTGCAAAGCTTGCTCCTGGTCCTGTGCATTTGTACTGACCATAGAATACAGTCCTGGTGGTGGTGGTGGACCCCAGAGAATACAAAAACATGGAAACAAATTAGAAACGCACTCAAATGCGCATGCCAATATGCCTATAGCTATATAACAAATAACTATATATATATAGTATGGATCAAGCTGTGGGATTGGGTGGACTAGGCCGAAGGCTCTTTTCAGACCCTCTGCCTCGTCTATATTAGCAAATAGAGACTATTGTATGGACTCTCCCTGCATTTACTTTCCCCTTTCTTTTAAAAGTGCTACTAATTTCTTATTCTTAAGAAAGTTCATTTTTCTAGCATTTTGTGTATTGGAAGGTGCATAAGCATTACACGTAGATTTGCACTATATATACTTGTAGATGTGGCTAGAGTGGGAATCCATAAAAGGTTGGGTCTCTTCTCTTCTTGGCTGCACACTACTCTAACTAGATACCCAATATGTCCTTTATTCTAATAACAAAATATAATCTTTTAGAGCAACACATTGCACTTTCGCTTAGTGATATGACACTGTTGAAATACTCTTAACCACACCATGTTTGTAATTTATTAAGGGGTGAGAAACATTATCCGCACTGTTTAAAAACTCAATTTGAAGGTGGGATTTTCGGAAAACCGGTTAACCTTTACTGTTGATTTCATAAAGCTACCTAATTTTCAGTAAAGTTTTTCCCCACCAAATAACTTTTTTTTACATTTTTCTATCTATTTCACTTTATCCATCTTTCCAATCATTTCTCTATCTATTACATTTTCCTACTATTCTAAACAAAATTCCCATACCAAACACCCCCTTAGGTGGTGTTTGGTTGGGATGGTTTTTGGAGGATATCTATCTTTCTCAAGTATGGCTTTTAGAAACACCATATTTGTTTCAACATATTTTCTCCAAAAATCCATCTATCCAGGAAGTATGAATTTATGAGAAACATAGATATCCTCACTGTTCAAAAACCCAATTTGAAGGTGGGATTTTCGGAAAACCGATTATCTCACTTTTAATGCACTGTTGATTTCATAAAACTACCTAATTTTTCCATTAAAGTTTTCCCCACCAAACAACTTTTTTTTTTTATATTTTTCTACCTATTTCACTTTATCCATCTTTCCAATCATTTCTCTATCTATTATATTTCCCTATTATTCTAAAAAAAGTTTCCCATACCAAATGCCCCCTTAAGTTAACCACACCATGTTTGTAAACATTAAGTTATGGATAAAATAGTAACTACATTTACTACTTGTGGGCAACATTTTTACATATTCGTATTTATTTACCAAGAAGGTGGGTTTATACTCTATGCGTGTGACAATGAGAGAGATAGAGAAAGAGAAATAAACTTACATTTCACGGTTAGGATCGCCCCAGTTATACCAGCCTTTGGGAATGATGATATTGTCCATGTAAGTGTAAGCAAAGACAACACGAGAAAAGGGACCCCAAGCCCTTCCAAGGTATAGTGCCCCTGAGCCCGTGACTTTACAGTGAACAAACGAGAAACCCGTGTCTTCTAATAGACTGCTCCTTCCTTGTGCTGTTAGGGCCCCAACATATTGCGCTATGGCATGCACGTGACATCCCTAATAAGTGTTACAACGTAATTAGAAGACAATGTGGGTGCTTGTTCGGTTCAACATTTTACCAAACTATGCTCCTTAGACAAATGAATAAACTAGAAGGGGAAGGTGAAGGTACCCCACGTCTATCATTGATAATCAAAACATTGTTTAAAGGATCCGGTGAGTGTCATTCTAAAGGACACAAATTATGTTGTTTTAGTAATTATGTCTTTTTAGTAGTTTTAACTATGCATTCATGCAGTAGCGCAGCCAGAAAAATCGGAAAATCAGTGTCAAAGCCAACAACTATAGAGGAAGACAACCATTTAAAGTCACTGAAGATCAAAAAAAGCTTCTGATCTTGAAAACCAGCCAATGCTAAGTCACTTGCTAGTTCCAAAGTGGCTTTCCCCCTAATGTATACTTATAATATTAAAGTTGTATTTCTTTTTGCTGTTTTTAGGAGCTATTTACCTATGGAAAGTAATAAAAAGTACAACTTTAATATTATAACTATGCATTCCCGGAAATGCATAGTTAAAAACTATTAAAATGACATAGGTTTCAGTCCTTTAAAAGGACACTCCTTTTTCCCTTATTTAAATGATTATTTTATGGGATTTGATTTTCTCATGTCGCATGAGAATTCAATTCTCATGTTGCGACTCAACTAGTGGTGGGCCCCACATTTATTAAAAAATGAAGAAAAAAAAGTTTTGCACGCAAATCGAAGGGTCACAAACATGAGAATTGGATTCTCATGCAACATGAGAAAATATTTTTTCTTATTTTATTTAGTTTGATTTGAAAATAACTTAATGGAATGGGTTAGGGGCAGGGAATAATGTGGACAAAATTGGTCAGGTTATACTGATATGGCTTAAATGAATATTAGAATATAGCACAGAGCCTTAGATTATTTAACAGCAATAATTCAAGATTACAGCTGTTAATCATGGAGAGAAAATCCAACCTCAAACAGAGAGAGAGCGTTGCCGAATATGAAATCAACAGAGCCTTCAATATAACAATCCTTGTAGTAATGCCTACCCACATGATCATATAGTGTATCCTGTGCTCCTAAGAATTTGCAGCCTAGGAATATTGCTGTATCTGCTGAAATTCTTAATGCCACTGCTTGCTTTCCAACTGCTCCTGGTGCTGGAACTGGGGTAGTGTTCTGCATGCACAATATTTGTTTGTAAAAACACTGATAGAGCAAAATTTAGATAACAGCATAATAAGGGAACTTGTTACTTACTTTGAATGTGATGTTCTTGGCAATGAAATAAGGTGAGTTCACCGCAAATGTTGCAGAACCATAGGTTCCCAGTGGCTGGCCTTTTGGCCCAAGAGTTTGAGCAGTGTCACCCCATTGAACAATGGTTTTATCTGCGCCTGCTCCTTGTATGGTTATGAAGGATTTCAAAGGAGGAATGTTAACTTTCTCCCTGTATAATTTTTTTTTTTAAAGAAAAAAAACAAAAGCAAGGAGAAAATAGAGATTTCAGTCAAATGCCGAACGCAATTTTTTACAGCAATAAAATTTGTACAAGAAAACTTGCATATTGTGAAACAAAGGGGGGAAAAAGATTAAAAAAAAAGGACATGGCTAAAAGAAAGGACAATTCATTAGCTGCAAAGTCTTCTTTAGTCAAATACCAATTCTCAAAGCATTTGAATCAGAAGCAAAAAGACACAAGTTATTATCGCTTTCCAATGTATCACGAAACAAAAAAAAAAAAATGTAGACAGGACAAACACCAAAACCACGTCTCACATGAACAAAGCATAATTTGACAAGGCCATAAACAAAGGACACAAAGCAAAAGGACCAGAATGCATGTGGCAGATTTCAAATGCAATAACAAGAAATATAATAAGTAGTACTTACGTGTAAACCCCTGCATGAACCTTAATGACCACTCTTACTAGATTGATGAATGGAAGAGAATCAATGGCTTCTTGAATTGATGAAAAACCAGCTTTACCCGGGTTCTTAGAAACATGCAAATTGTAAGAAGGAAAAAGCTTATTCTTGGCTGTCCCAAAGACAGTGTGTTTGAGGCCACCTACAAATCTCACCCATTTCATGAATTGTTGTTCTGAAAATTGGACTCGGGTCATATTGGTCGATGTCACGTTCCCTTCAGAACCCCTTGGTCGAAGACGAATTCCCTTGGTATGGCATCGTGTTGCACTTGGATTTTGCAGAAAAAGAAGAACTACTAGAAGATAGAAAATAGAATGCAAATTTGACATTCTAACATAGAATGTGAGTAAAAGAATAAGGTGTGGGCTATGTAAATTGGCTTGTGGCATGGTTTATATACAAGTTAGTCATTACTTGTTTATAGGTGGGACTGGAAAGTGAAGCTGGATCAGAGAATCAATGACAGATAAAGAGGTCACGGGTGCTTCTACTGACATACATGTAGAAACACACACACACACACATAGAGAGAGAGAGAGAGAGAGAGAGATGAACAATCGAAACCACAGGACAGGTTGCACTTTTTGCTTATAAAATCCTTCACTTTATGAATTTTTATTTTATTTTTCTTGTTCACTTTTCCTTTGTTTTTGTTGTTTGTTTGGTGCTGCCCGTGAGAAAATATTCTTGTTGAGATAACGGATGAGGTTGGGTCGTGCTTCTATGAATAACATAAGGGTTTTATATTTCTCATTTAACATCAGAATTCAAACTTTCCTACACACCCTTCGATTTCCATGCTGACATGGGTCCTACATCTAATTTTTTCTAACACATGGGTCTCACATATTTTTTATTTCTACAACATGAGATTTCAATTCTCATTTAACATGAGAAATATAAAACTCAATACCTAAAACATATAGCAACAGTGACCATTTTGTCTAGCCAAGAAAATTATCAGACTATTACGCCAATAGTAAATTTTTCCAGAATGCCACGTGGCATAATTTACTATACTGTGTAGCTAAATATGCTCGTAAATAATTCGCTACACAGTGTAGCGAATTATGTCACGTCAGAATGCACAGTGAGCAAAAATGACACATGTTAAGCATGAAGCAGATAGTAATTCACTACACTGTGTAGCATATTATGTTCACGAGTGACTTTTTGACACGTGTCACACTTTCGCAGAAAAAAAAAGCTGACGTGTCATAATTCGTTACACAGTGTAGCGAATTTCGTCTGCAATATGACCACGTGTCACGAAATTATAACACGTGACAGCCTGGTAAAAAATACTGTTTACGTGGTATTTAGGTAATTTTTTTACAAAATGTGACATTTTGGTCACCGTTCCAAAGCATATATTACTCCGCTAGAACTTTTTTGAAGCTGCATGCTGATAGTACCAACCTTGAATCATGACCGTCCAATAGTTGGACCATCATTTATATAATAAGGTTCTTGTTGTTTAGTTGATTATTCCTATTTGAGCACTTTTAATGGTTGAGATTGATTCCCAATTCTGAATTCCAACTAGTTGGTGAATCAGAGGAGCCCAAGAAGGACTTGGCAGAAGTAACAAAACAATGCTGAGGCCATAAGAAATAACTTCAATGATGTGAAATATATAATAATAAGGCATCAATAACCACTAACCAGTATTCGTTTGCGTTTTGGAGGACTATCAATTTCCCTTCTATAGCTTTCTTTTTGCTGTAAAGAAAGTACTACTTGTCTTTTTGGTAGATTCTTAACTTTATCTTTAATCCCACTACCATCAGTTGAGTGCCTTACTTCATTTATGATAGGATGATGATTGTTGCATACAATATTTGCAAGAGTACTAAAATTCAAATTGAAGTGTTATTTTGTTACTTATAAAACAATGGAGAGATTAGAGAATATAAGAGAAAAAAAGTTGTACTGATTATTATGATCTGAAAAGCGGAAATATCTTTTATGGTTCAAGCACCACCCAATAATTTGTGCTCCCTCTCATAACATCAATTTTTCTTTCCTTTTTTATCTAAAATTATTTTTTCTCATTTCCACTTTAAAACTTCTGGATTTAGATTAGAGAAGGATAAGAGAAAAAAATGATGGTACTGACCACATTAAATAATCTCCTAAAAAGCAAATTATATTCGTACAATCGTACTAGCAGTGCCTTCATTCTTCAATGAATGTCATGAGCATGGAACTTAAAAATAGTTTAAGCTTCTTTAAGAAATAATAGAGTGCAAAGTTGATAGAAATTTTCAGGGCCTCCGAATAAATATTAAGTTTTAAAAAGAAAAGGAATTGAAGTGTTACTTGTTGATTGAAGGGCCCACTAATTATTAAGAGACAACTAATAAAATGATCCGTGAATGCGAATTATGCATCAGTCCAAAAAAATTCCAATCACAAGGTCAATTACATCCTCTGTACGAGGGAACATTTTTTAATACTTTCTATCTACACATCCGTTTATTAAAATGGATAAAAAATGTATTTTAATTTTTTTTTATGGGTTTGATATTTGTCATTTTAAATGACGTAAGTTATGTCATTTTAGAAGAGAGATAGACACAAGAATTGAGAATCATGGGAGAGACAAAGTGAGTGTTTTTTTATTTAAATTTTAAATAAAAAATTTTATTTTGTGTCTATCTCTCTCCTAAAATAACATAACTTTATGTCAATTAAAATGACAGATAATTTTCCTTTTTTATATATTTTTTTGTTTATCTCATCCTCTGTACAAGGAAACATTTTTTAATACTTCCTATCTACACATCCGTTTATTAAAATGGATAAAAAATGTATTTTAATCTTTTTTGGGAAATTTTTTTATCCTTTTAAATGATATAATTTGTGTCATTTTACTCTCACAAAGAGATGGGACCCACAACTTTATTATTTTTGTCAACTCTCTCTCCTACTTTATCTATCTCTTTCTCTCTCTCAAAATGACACAACTTTAAATCTTTTAAAATGTCACACACTTTACCCATTTTTTTATATATTTTTTTGTTTATCTCTAAAACTTTCTTCATTTAATCAAGGTATAAGTATTAACTATTAAGTATACCCGTTGTATGGAAAATTTGTTCCTGTACGAGACTATCAGCGGTGATTTTACCAATCCAATCAGACTTAAAATAGTGTTTGGAGCTGTTAAAACCGGACCCAACAGCGAACAATCGAAACTTCAAATTCAAATTTAACTAGTTAGTCGAAAATTGAAATCCATAAGAACAATTTTTGAAATGTTGCAAAAGAGATTTATTCTTTTACAAAATTGATTAATAATCAGTTCAATCAACTCTGACCGAATTTGAATCAACTTGCGATCTCAACACTAGATGAAAATAAAAACTGTGCTAAATTATTCATTGAAAAGGTTATATTTATTACATATTTTTTTTCATTACTACCAAAATCTTAACCGTTAATTTCTGTCAATTTAATGGTTATAATTTATTGTAAATTAATAATAAATTAATAAATATGACACCATAAATTATAACCGTTAGATTGACGGAAATCAACGGTTAAGATTTGGTAGTAAGAGATAGTAAAAAAATAAGTAATAAGCATAACCTATCCTATTATTCATTACAACATCATCATACCGAATATTATTTTTTTTGTGAAATAAAGGGCTTAACAGCCCAAAACACAACTAAACAAAATGAATGTTCCTAATACTAGTTATACCAAAATTTTATTAATTGTATCTTATTGAGACAACTTAATTGAAAAAACTAATCATGAATTAATCTTCGCAATATGCTCCATTTTATTTTCCGTTTATTCAATATTAGCCGTTAATCTCATTTGCTTCTAATGATTTATATGATTAATAAATTAGAAGATCATCACTGAAAAATTGCATTTAAAACATATTATAATATGGATTTGGACCTATATCACAAGCTACGCAGAGTCCAATAAGACAAAATTAAATGGCTCAAAGTAAAAGATGTTAGAGATGCGTACAAGTAATTCTGCAATAGCATAAAGCAAGGTCCACAATATAGGATTGATCATCTTCCTTAATAGGCAATGACTAAACGATAAGGAGAAGCTTCCAGTTAAGCCCGAGCAACATAGCCCATCAATAGACAAATCATGAGATGCGTACACGTAATTCTGCAATACCATAAAGCATGGAAGATAGGCTAGAGAAGTCTCCCGAACCAACAAATCAGGAGAAATATTAATCATGCATCATACTAAGGCGAGGTGACATTATCAATCAGTTCGCGGATTGGATCGATTTTGAAGCAAAAAATTATCCAATTCAATTCTTTCAGTTTGATCATTACATCATCCGATCGGTTTGAATTTTTTTTCAAATCCGATCCAACTTTTTTCGGTTTGAATTGAATCGGTTTTCGGTTTTTTGAAAAGCTAAAAAAACAAAACTTAAAAGAATTATTTTCAGAAAAAATGACAATGTTTCAAAACATTTCAAACATTGATCAGAATTGGTTCACATGTCTTGTACATCAGTTAAAGGCTCAAAGAGATCAGAGTTCGTCCCAAAATTAATCATCTGACATCATTATAAGATCTACACGTTGATCAAAATAGTGAATATACCAATGACATTAAGTAGTATATTTCTTCCAATTTTGTGGATATCAAAAGTTGGTGTACGGATTTTATGGCAGGTAGGATCAATCAGTCCAAAATATCTTAACTCTTACACATAGATCTATGGGCTATATATCACAGGTGAGTTTGGATGGATTAAGTTTAGAACTTTGGATGGGTTTAAAATTAATGGGCTATATACCAAAAAAAAACAACTAATGGGCTAACGCACAGGTGGGTTTAAAATTTTGGGCCGGCTATTATTTGGGATAAGTATAATTTGGTAAAAAAAAAAGTTTGGATCGGTTTTCAACATCAAAATCGAAAACCGATCCAATCCAGTAAATTTTTTCGGTTTTTTTCGATTTTTGATTTTTTTGGTTTTCGGTTATGTCGGTTTTCGGATTCTCGGTTCGGTTTGATTCGGTTTGGATTGGTTTATGAACACCCCTATCATATACCATAAAAAATGAGACTTAATCTCAGGTATAATCTTCTTGTCCTGAATATACTTAAACTCATCAATTAAATACTAATTTGAGTGTTGGAGTGTTCTGTAAATACTCATCTCTCTTATTCTAGCTGAATCACACAACTACAACATTAAAGATTGTCATCCCGTTAATAATATCCTAGGCATAGGTCCAGTTGCATCCACACATAAGAACACTTATCTAGACCAGACTCAACCCTTTATGATTTAGCCCCACTACTTACTGTCTGATCAAATATTAATTCATTTTTTCCTCCCACACTCTAATTTTCTTTGGTTCCTAGCAGATTGGAAGTTATATAGTATCAGCTACTTGTTTCATTGTCGTATGATTGAGTCACAGTACTTTGATAATACTCGATTGGTAGTTTGTTTACCCTTGTTTAACTATGACTTAAGTGAACTGCCAATAGATTAAAACTTGTGTAGCCAAAAACTGACGTGGTGTTTGGTTGAAGAGAAATTTTATGAATTTTAGGGAAATGTGGTTAGTAGGGAAATGGTTGGGAATTGAGTTTGGTGGAAAAATGTAAAAATAGTTGTTTGGTTGGGAAAACTTTTACCGGGAAAATTAGATAATTTTGTAAAGTCTATGTTTGGCTTTTGGTGAAATATAAATCGGAAAAAATGTACTTTTACCAAAATAACCGCTCTCCCCGCTCCTCCCCTTTCATTTTTCTTTTAAGACCCACAAACCCCACCGTGTGCCAATGACCACCTTTCCTTCCCCTAGTCTCCAAAATCACAGCCACCACAGACCCATTAACAAACCACCATCTCTATCGGTAACACCGTCAACAACCATCAAAACCACAACCCCATATCTCTTCTCTCCGAACCACCTTCGTCCTTCCTCCTCTTCTTAAACTTTCTTTTTCTTTCACAAACGAACCCCAACCACAGCCCCATCTTTTTTTTTTCTTTTTTCTTTTTGTATTCCACAAATCCCAGCCACACCATTTTCCGTGTGCCTCTGTGCAAATGTTGGTCTTTGAGTAGTAACAACTCTAACAATGAAAGCAAATAGATTTGGTCCGATATTTTCCTTTCGCGCGCTGAGAGAGGCTACGGTGGTCTTTTGGTTAAACCACAATGTCAGCAAATAGGTTGCTTTTCAATAATACCACATGATGAAAGGGAGAGTTTCGCCAGCTAAATCGATGAAAATAGATATGCAACTGAGAATGGTAGGATAGTTATTTATATAGGTAAGTATAGAAGTTAGTATAACCAAACATGATATATGGAGATTCCCACATCTCACTTACCCATCTATCTCAACATTTCCCCCCAACCAAACACACCCTGAAAGTTTTCAAAAAAACTAATACTTCTGACAAAGGATCACCTAAGTGAAATTCCTCACCTAATTGGTTCGCTTTTAAAGACCGCAAGATCACTAATATTTAGGGAAAGTGATCATTTTATCATGTTTGGACAAAAAATTTATCAGACTGCCACGTCAATAGTAAATTTTGCCAAAATGCCACGCGGCATAATCGCTACACAGTGTAACGAATTATGCATGCAAGTAATTCGCTACACAGTGTGGCAAAATATGCCACGTCAGAACCAAAAATGCCACGTGTCAAATTTTCAGAAATTCGCTACCTAAGGTAGCGAATTATGCCAAAATATCAAAATTTGACATGTGGCATTTTTAGTTCTGACGTGGCATATTTCGCCACACTGTATAGCGAATTACTTGCATGCATAATTCGCTACACTGTGTAGCGAATTATGCCGCGTGACATTTTGGCAAAATTTACTGTTGGCGTGGCAATCTGCTAATTTTTTTTGTCAAAACGTGGCACTTTGGTCACTCTCCCCTTTGCTATTACCATCTTACAAATAAATGGGGACACTGACCATTTTGCCACGTTTGGACAGAAAAATTACCAGATTGCCACGCCAACAATAAATTTTGCCAAAATACCAGGCGACATAATTTGCTACACAGTGTAGCGAATTATGCATGCAAGTAATTCGCTACACAGTGTAGCGAAATATGCCACGTCAGAACCAAAACGTGCCATGTGTCAAAATTGTTGAAATTCGCTACATAGGGTAGCGAATTTCAACAATTTTGAATTTGGTTCTGAGCATCCTGACGTGGCATATTTCGCTACACTTGTAGCGAATTACTTGCATACATAATTCGCTACACTGTGTAGCGAATTATGGCGCGTGGCATTTTGGCAAAATTTACTGTTGGCGTGGCAGTTTGATAATTTTTTTTTCAAACGTGGCATTTTGGTCGTTGTCCCTAATATTTACTACTCATCTTAATTACTTAAAAAAACTAAATATCTTTCAAACTTTTAAAACATTAAATACTTATATTTTTGAATTATTAACATGTGTGACATATTAAAGGCGGAATTAAGAGGGCTGGGAATGTCTGCCCCACAAAAAAAAATTGAAGAAGAAAAAATTATATATATAAAAAGAGTGTTTAATTGATTGTTATCTTGATGGGATCAAGTACAGAATCTACTAGAGTTTTAAATTACTTTTGAAGGGTTTTCGTTTTATCCTTTAACATAACACAACAGAGTGTCCTACACACACAATATTTTATGGGCCCCACACTTTTTAAAACAAAAAAAATAAAAATAAATTAAGGCACGCAAAATGAATCTCTATAACATTACACAATCATTTTTCCTATAACATAACTCTTATAAAACCCTAGTTTTAATTAAGAAAGAATGTGAGCTGAGATGGTGCTAAAGTGTTATATACTATCTTAAGTTATTTGCAGTTTTGATTTAAGGGAAGCTATGTATGAGGCCTCATTTATTAAGGACGGTGGTATTAGTGGAACTGCATAGGAAAGCTAATAAGGGATTGATTCATACTTTATCAGTTAACTCTCACTTTTTATTTTGATTTTTCCTCTATTAGTGGCGGAGCCACGTTGGTGCTAGCAGGTGCCTTGGCATCGGCTAATTTAGCCATATTTTTTTAGCTACATTTGAAACGTAACAAATCATGTTTTAAGCTTTTTGAAAATTAGTCACGTTTTGATCGTAGCTATATAACCGTGGCACCAGCTGAATTTTTTGGCACGGGCTTGAATGCCTTGCTGGCTCCACCAGTGCTTCTATATCTTTCACTTTTCAATCAAACAAAATATATTAAATGGATGGAATATAATAAAAGTTGAATTTTTTTTTCTTTTCTTATTTATATTTTTTAATGTATTAAGAGAGATTTTTAATGATTTATATTATTCTCTAACAAATTATTTTACCATTTTACTTCCAAACCTCGATGGCGCCATCTCAACCACTTAATACTAAGTCTCCCTGGTTTAACTTTACAAAAGCCAGAGAAATAATAGAATCACGATGGCAACATGCAGAATAAGCTAGTATCAGCTGTGACAATACTAGAGTAGTGGAAAGTGAGATACTAGCTACCTATATACTCTAAAAGGGAAGCAGGAAATAAAACAAAAACAAAAACAAAAAACGAAAGGTCCAAAATTTATATCACGGACTGTTGCTAGTTGGGCCTGGGTAGCTTATAAGTAGATCCATCACCAATGGGTTAAAACACTAATATAACAAACGCGTCCGCGTCAAGTTTCAATCCACAAAACCTTGAAATAATAAGCTTATATTATGGCCTTCCATTTACGTGGTCTTTACTTAGTCATTACCGAACAATATGGAATTCGATTACACATACAACAACTGTAAATCGAGCTAATTATACCTATGTTGAATGATAACCCCAACCCCTGAAACATTCGAAATTCATAAACTAGTTTAGGACTATTCGGAAGTATTCAAGTATGAGTTGTAAAGAAGTATCATATTGGCTAGACATAGATTAAGTGATGACCATATAAGTGCAAAAGACCCATAAATCTTTTGGGTTAAAATGTGGTGTCAGCCCACTTATCGTGGTTTGTCATTTGGTCCATTGATGGATGTACCCTTTGCAAAAGGTTTTGGGCTCCCCCTACCATTTCCAATAGTGATATCAGAGCCAAAGGTTTGGCTGGGCTGGGCCGGGTATTTAGAGATGGTGATGTTTCAAGACCTACGCAAAAGGTTAGTGTGACTCCAATACTTAAAAAGGTAAAAAAAAAAAAAAAAGGACTTCCGTAGAAGTTGCCCTTAAGGGGGAGCATGATGTTGGGTCTCATACTTGAGGGGAAGTTGTTGGAAATATTCAACTATGAGTTGTAAAGAAAGTATCACATTGGCTAGACATAGATTAAGTGATGACCATACAAGTGCAAAAGACTCATAAACCTACAGCCTCAAGGTTTTGGGTTAAAATGTGGTGTCGGCCCACTTATCGTGGTTTGTCATCTATCCCATTGATGGATGTACCCTTTGCAAAGGGTTTTGTGCTCCCCCTACCATTCTTAACAAGGACTGCCCGTAAAAAAATGCAACATTTTATTGTAACATAAACTTGTACAATTTGCAATCCAAAAGCAGATATTGTTTCATAAAAATTTGTTAGAAATATTCAGTATGAGTAATAGTGAAGTGCATTAGACCTGCACACCGTTAAGATTTTGGATTTAAATATAATGTCGGCTAATTTACTATAATTTGCCATTTGATCGGCCAATTTATTATAATTTTTCATTTGACACATTAATAAATATATCGTGCTCCTTACAATTTTAATTTGGGTTTATTATCTATCACTTAACATGATCATAAAAAAATTTCTACACACACAACATTTTATGGGGCCCGTGGCAAAAAAAAAAAAATTCGGCACGCAAAACGAATCTCTATAACATAACACAATCAAGAGAAATGGACACCAAATGAGTCTGACACCACATCTCAACCCAAAACCTTAATGCATTGAGTTTATAGTTCTTTCCGGTTATATACTTTTCACTTAGCTCATTACCAACCAATCTGGGACAATTATATACTTTTCACTTAGACCTCGATTATAGATCAGCATACCCAATGTCCGAACGACTCATCACACTTAAATATCTCAACAATGAGTTGCACTTGAATAAGGAAGACACGATATTTTTGCATTGACCCAAAAAAGTAAAAGCAAATTAAGAGATCTCTGGTAAAAACCACTTGAGAACAACTTGTGCTTTTAGATGAGTTGTATGGCTCACAGATTGATACTCAGAACGCTCTCACTTTTTAGTGAAATTTAGTGCGCACAAGATAAAATAAAAAAATTGACATGTGCAATATTCATAAAGCTCAAAATGCTATTGAGTGAAAGAGTATGGTAGAGAAATATAATATAAAATTATTAATCAGCGACTAGATGTTGGGTTGAATTGTTTATACGCACCCTTCGAGCTCAAAACTCTCTTGTGTGAAGGATGGATCGATAATTTAATTTTATGTATCTTTGCATGAGATATTTTTGGAAGTGAGTGCATGATTATACGGCTTCATGTGAGGATTCAAAATTTGAGCTAAATTCCTCTTATATCCTGACCTGATCTGATCATAGGCTAAGTAATTTGCAGCATGAAGGCTTCATATATTCTACTGCTCTTTCTCTATTTTCACGAATAATGATTGTCTATTTGCTACTTAGCAATCATGGGATTAGTAATAACGAAACCCAGGGTCCTATCACAATGGAAAACGAAGTAGTGAAGATACAAATGAATCATATGTCTGTGGAAAAATTAATAGTATTACTTTATCTAAGAAGCAGAAGGTGAGGGATTCAAAATTTTCCCCATTTTGTGCATGAAATAAACAAGTTCTAACAAGGTTGGATTTCAAAAGTTCTTGTCTACAGGAAAAAAAGGTCTAGACTCTTCCAGGAAACTCCCTCTTAATACAGATACAAAAGGTCTTCTTGAAGCTTTCTTTGATATTGTAGCCTTTGGAGTGTACGATATTCTGTGTCTATCCAAGCCTCCCCCGTAGCTTTTGCATGACTTCATTTTCTTTCTGTAGGGCTTGTCTTTCTTAGGAAGATCTTCTATGCTCTGAACCCTTGCTAATGAAGTAAAAGATTGTGCCTTCCCTTGATAAAACATAGACAATCCTCTCCTGCATATGATAAAATATTTATCACTCTAATTTAGTACACTTCCACAAAAGGAATTTGAATATAAGTTAAAAAGGCATGCAGAAACCCTAAGGGTAAGGGTAGCTCAGCCGGCAACTGAGCTCCTAAGGATTTGCTTGAAACAGGGGTTTAAACCCTTCCTCGATCAAATTTTTGGAAAATCTTTGGGGGCTGGAGGATGTGCCTCCCTCCTCGATCGGGGGATTAGTCTCATCCTTCCTCCGGTAACGAAGTTCAAATTAGAGGAACTAGCCTACATGGCCGTACCCGAGGGCAAGGTGATCGGAAGAGGTTAAATGAGGATATCTACAGGTTATACCAAAAAAAAAAAAAAAGGCACGCAGGAAGTCACTTACTTTAAAGGAAGATGGTTCATGAGCTCTGATAGATCATATAAAGGGCTATTTGAATGTGGTGATGATGAAGATGAGGTTGACAAAGAGGATGCATCCTCAGCCAACTCTGATGAAGAAGATGAACACACAGAGTTCATTGAATCTTCTGAGTTAGATCCAATGGATATTGAATCACAGACATCATGATTGAGATTGATATCTTCCTTAACAACCCAATTGATGTTCCCAGCTCCAGTTCCATCCATGATTCCTCTCACATTCATTTCTAGAAAAACTTCTCGCCTGTTATGTGTCAAGAAGGAGGAAAATAAAAGGATAAGAAAGATGAATAAGATTTCCTCTCTCTGCTTTGTGAAATGGAATTGGCCTTCCACAAATTTGATTACATATGATATGAACTGTATGGAGCAATTATCTTTAACAGAAAAAAATAGTGTGTGATATTTTATATAAGATTACCAATCAAATGGATATCATTGTTTGTTTTTATATAAAAATTATAATATTCTATCCTTTGTCGTTGTCAGATCACGTTATATGGTGTAAACTTAACACCATCTCTCACACAAGAAGGATAGAGGATAAGGACTAAATTTGAAGACATCCATATCCTGAGTCACCCTCTCCTTTTTTATTTTTGGGTAGTGAAATTGTGGTCCCCAATCTTACCAACTCTGCTTAATAAAGCCGTGACAGATCGGTATATTTCCACCTTTTTAATGCATCATTTATCACACCCATGTACAAATTTAAACGTACAAGTAAAATTAAAAAATTAAAAATGTTTACCAAAAAAAAAAAAAATGCAAAAGAGTGGGGTAAATCTATTTATGTATGAAGTACATTTATAGAATGTTTCATGTCTCGTGCAAGTTGAACATTTTGTATGGTGTGAAGTAAAAGCACTCCACCAAAAATGTTCTCCTTTTCTATCTTATTAACAACATAACGAATTGTTTCATTTTTAAAAATGCATTTGTAAATAGAAATGCTTTGACCAGTGGTGCAAACTATAGCACGATAAGCATCACTTTTTCCACTTTTGTAGTCTCAAACAAAGCTCTGTTGAATTGACGAATTCTTCAAGTTTTTCTTTTCTTTTATTTTTATTTTTATTTTTATTTTGGTGGTAGCTTATACTCATATGTTTCTTGCTTACTTGACCCCCAAAATTCCTTTTACTCAGTTTTCTTAGCAAACTATTCAACCCATGTGTTGCACGACCAACAAAACTCGCGGACTATATTGGCATATTCCAATTGGTTGAGCGTTTTCCTCATCCTAAAATATTAATTATGCATTTTTGCATATTAATTATGAAAAAACATTTTCTCTTAAAATTATCTTCAGCAATAAAAAATTACATTATTTTTAAGAATTAATAAAAAATATTTTAATAGTTTTATTTATTATATAATTTTTTAAAAATAACCTTTATTTATTTCTCAATCTTCAAAATATCATAATTTTTGGGTTACTAAAGATAAATTTATATCCGCAAAAACGATGAACCCATTAATTATTGTTGAACAAGTATTTAGAATCCTGATTTATATTTATGTATCACAAAAGAATCCTTTTGTTAATTGCCAGATCTGTTATTATTTAGAAGAAAAAAATCTTATGCACATAATATTTTATATTTTAATAATTATAATTTACTTTAAAGAAGGAATTTTTTATTTAGGATGAGCTGGATTGGTACGAGAAGGATCAGAAAAGAGGATAAGAAGGTTGACTTAGGTTTAAGTCATGATATGGTGGTATGTGAATGGGAATCACGCTGCCCCCACACGCTAATATTATATTGGATTGGCGCTGGCAATGGGATTTAATTCTGAAAAAAATATATTCAATTTTTGCATAATCTTATCTGTGCCCACCGCCGATTGGATTAAGACCCTTTTCTCATTTTAATCCAATGGTTACAAAGTTTCCACTATCAAACAACAATTGTGTCAATGGATGAACCCCTCGTTACTTGTCAAACTTGATACCATCCCTTCTCGTTCCCTTGACTCCTAAAACCGCCCACGTAGAGCAGACATGACAATACTTAAAAATGTATATATACATATTATATAATGCCTTCACCTGGGATTTGCTTTCAATCTACAGTGATCTATAATTTTCTTCATTCATTATTTATAGGTTAGGATAAAGGAAGTACGCTTTTTTTTTTTTTTTTTTCCGGAATGTGTTTATGGATATGATTCCCAACATATATCTTTGGAGTAGCAACCTTTGAACGGGTCAATAAGTTGGGCTTCTAAGTATTTCGACCTACCAATGCTCACCCAATAGACTTGAAATCCAATCCTATTTCAGGTCGACATACTACTAATTGCCCCATAAATTAATAATAAGACTTCTTCTCTTAAATTAAAACCTTTATCGATTTTATTATGGATTATATTTATCTCATTTTGCATAAGTGAAATAAATTTTCTACACACAAAAGAGAGAGGTGGATCTCATCTTCTTCTTTTTTCTCTCCTCTTACACGTGGGTTCCACTTATGATTTTGCTTCGATAACATGAGATAACAATTTTCATACAACATAATAAAAGTATTTTTTTTTTTTTTTTTTTTAGTAAGCTAAAAGTATTTCCCTTTTATCATGTATGTTTGTTTATTACAAATATCTATATAAACACAAAATGAAATAGGTTCTGTAATTTGCTCATCAATATTTCATAATACTTTTTCCCCCTCAAAATAGTAAGCTAAACCTCAAGCTCAAAATACATAATTTAAATAGTCTTAAATTTATTCAAATATCTAAATAAAAATCCGTACTAAATGCATAGCAACTAATGGTAGTGGATGGAATTTTCTAGCTTAACGCATGTTTGATCCAAGTTGCCATCGGCAATTGTTCTAGCTACCTAAATTCGATAATACAAGCGATGATCTGATCATCATGTGTTAGGTTGATGATGTCTCGGGGTCACCTCTCCTAAATAGAGATATGCCACTGAGCATAATTGAATTGAATTTGGCCCAAAATAGACAACAGAGAAAACGCATCTTTGGTCCTCCCACAAACGAAAGAAATCACATTTGAGAACGTCTTTGCAACTACAGTTAAAAAATTCAAATTTTATGGTCGAAAAACCTTATTGATTTTCGCGACAGTATACTGCTTTGAAATCTAATCAAATGCGGTTAATTTATTACTCCGCAGAAAAGGACTTTGGAAATACAGTTAGCTAATTTCAACCTAACCCCATCTCCTTCTAAGCTTGACAAACTGGCAAACGTACATCTTTAAATTATTTCATGGGCTGTATTAATATCATGTAAGAGGAGATAAGCTCTCTCATACTATAGACTATAGAGATAATCATGTGTGGGACCTATCCAATTATAGAAAGAAAAAAAAAAAAGTAACATGAAAATTGATGTATGTGTAGGAGAGAAAAACATTCTCCTATAACGTAAAAGTATATTTTTCCTTAGTTTATTTTGTATTAGACAGAATTTGTGGTTAAAAAATTTCTCTTAAATATTTTAATTATAGCTTTTTAAACATTTACTTAAAGAAATATGAGAAATAATTATCTCATGTTATATGAGATAATTATCTCATGCATTAATAGATCCCAAGATATTTAAAACGTTGTAATCAAAATGAAGCATGACTCACAGCTTATAAGATTCTCCCTCAGTCGTAGGCAATCAAGCATAGCAGGAAAAGCAACGAACGTAAAAGAACACAAATGATGAGGCCGGGCCCAATTATATCTGGGCCATGGTCCTTAAATAAATAGGGCTTTTGTCCTTTGTTTGAAAAGGCTAAGGAATAATTGAGTTTTCACTGTGCTTCATATCTCTGCCAAAGTAAACAATACAAAATGAACAATATTGAACAGGTCGGCCAAGGAGTAAGAGACGTGGCCTTTCCTGTCAAATTTGGGACAAGCAAAAGAAATAGAAGGGACGTTCCAGTATATTGTCAAGAGGCATTTGACGGAGCATAAATTTTTTGGTGCCCAAGAATTATGATTAAAGTAAATTATTTGAGAATGTTACAAAAAAAAAAAATGTTTATACGAAAAAAATATTACCAGAATTATTTGATTGTTTTTTTTTCAAAGTGTCCTTCAGCCGACAGCCGAAGACTAATCTTTTTAAAATGGAAGATCATATTAAATGAGTAAATCTCTCCCAACAAAACATTTTTCCATATGTACGGTCAGGGATCGAACCCCTGCCAGCATGCTTAAGGAAGCCGGTTATCTAACAACTGTGTTGAGCTTTGTTGGTTTTGATTATGTTTAGTGTTTACCAAGTCTTGTATAAAAAAAATATCCACACATTTTCAAAACCCTTAGATATCTCAAAGAAAATGACATCATGTTAATCCAGAATTGTTTATTTTCTTTGTTATTGAAGTGGATACCACAGCATATGGATTAGAAAATTGGAGTTGTAAATTTGACTGACGCAGAATTTAGTGATCAATATGGCTAAACGTAACAACAACAATAGAGCCGTGGGCCATGGAGAAAGGTTTTGATTTTTGACTTAACTATCATTACAGTATTCATGGCTTATATTTGATTTTTGACTCAACTATCATCATCCTGTTAGATCCCATTCCATGGTTTATAAATCCTCAATTATTGTAGGAAATTGTTGAGATGTTTCTAGCAACTACTGTTAAGCACACCTACTTCAGATTTACTTCGAAAAAACAAAATACACCCACCAACTTCAATAAAGCTACCAGTGTAATGCACTATGTAGCTAATAAGGGACGCGAACCCTTATTGGCACCAGAGACAGTTTCAGAGAAAAGAAACGAAGAAGGAAAAGAAATCAACAGTATATTCAACAATAATTCCCCAAATCACAAACAGAGCAATATGTAGCATTACACGTGTAACTACCCTCCCCACAGACCTAACACTCTCTCATTACCTTCTTGGGCCTACTAGGATGTGCTCACATAATCCTTGGCCCATGAAGGAGCCCCAACCACCCTCTTACTCTTGGGCCTGCTATTGGTACTCTTATCATTCGCCCCTAGTGCAACAGAAACCTTGTCCTCAAGGTTTGATATCAGCAAGAAAAACTCAGGATAATTCACAATAAGATCTTCTTCATTCTCCCATGTAGCATCTTCTGGTAGAGCATTAGACCACTGAATGAGCCACTGTGTATGGCTGACCAGGCCAACCTGATTTTCACGCTTCATCAATGCAACCAATGGTTTCTGAATTGGACGGTTATCAATGCTGTCATTTGGTAAAGGTAAGGCAACAGATAACCCATCACCATTGTAAGGTTTCAACACCGAAATGTGAAAAGAGGAATGGACTCGACACCCTTCAGGCAATCCAATTTGGTAAGCTACAGGGCTTAATACCCTTACCACTGGAAAAGGTCCAAAATACCTTTTGGCCAGTTTCTGATTCTTTCGACTTGCTACTGAAATCTGTCGAAATGGCTGCAGCCGCACTAAGACCAAGTCTCCTACTGCAAAACTAGCATCACGTCTGTGCTTATCCGCTTGTGCCTTCATTCGATTCTGTGCACCTTGCAAATGAGCCTTCAACCTTCTCAATAACTCATCCCTGTGGATCAAAGTGGTATCCACTGCTTCAACTAAGACCGAACCTTTTGGGTATGGTGGAATCATTAATGGCACCTTACCATAGAGAGCTTGGAATGGTGTCATCCCAATTGATGAATGAGTAGCTGTATTATAATGGTATTCTGCCCATCCTAAAACTCCAGCCCACCTATGATTCTCATCATGACAAAAAGCTCTAATATACTGTTCCAAATAACGGTTAGTTACCTCCGTTTGTCCATCCGATTGAGGATGGTAAGCTGTGCTCATCCTCAACGTTGTGCCACTGCATCTGAAGAGTTCAGACCAAAATTTGCTAACAAAAATTGCATCACGATCAGACACAATGGTTCTAGGAAACCCATGCAATTTCACCACCATCTCACAGAACAGGGAAGCCACCTTGGCTGCTGTGTAAGGATGAGCCAAAGCTCCAAAATGTGCAAACTTGGTTAAACGATCAACAACTACAAGGATAACAGTGTAGCCCTTAGAAATAGGTAAGCCCACTATAAAATCCATGCTTAAATCCTAAAACACCCCATTAGGAACCGGTAGCGGCTGTAATAATCCCATGGGAGGAGAAGTTGATGATTTAATCAATTGGCAAGTGTGGCACCTCCTCACAAACTCCTTAACATCATTCCGCATTCCAACCCAATAAAAAGAAGCAGTAAGCCTCAAAAAGGTTCTAGTTATACCTGCATGACCACCCATGGGTGTGGAATGTGCCTCTCGAACCACCACTTCCCTCAACTCAGAATTGGGTCCCAGCAAGAAACGACCCTTATGGTAAAGAATTCCATCTCTTTCTGTGATGTCATTACTGCCCAACTCTTGCCTGTGCAATTTCCCACGGATGCTAACCAGTTCAGGATCAGTAGTATTTTCACTTTTAATCTGCTCTACTAACTGAAAAATAGCTTCTGAAACTAAGGACAGAAACATCCCCTTTTGATCATCCTCCATACACCTAGATAACGAATCTGCAACAATATTAGCTGCTCCAGGTTTATATTCTATGATAAAATCAAATCCCATCAACTTACAGACATATTTCTGTTGCTCATTTGTCTGAACAGTTTGAGTAAGTAATTCTTTTAAACTTCTATGATCGGTACGTATAACAAACTTGGACCCCAACAAGTAGTGCCGCCATTTCTTAACCGCTTCTGTCACTGCATACAGCTCCCTAACATAAGTGGAAGCCACACTCATTCTTGGACCCAACTTCTTGCTGAAAAAAGCGATAGGGTGATTATCTTGTTGTAAGACAGCCCCTATGCCTAAAGATGAGGCATCAGTTTCCACAATAAAGGGTTTAGTAAAATCAGGCAGAAACAAAACTGGTGTTGTTGACATGGCTGCCTTTAACACTTCAAAAGATTGTGCAGCCTCTTCACTCCACTGAAAAGCATCAGATCGCAGCAAATCAGTCAAGGGTGAAGCCATGGCAGCATAATTCTTAATGAATCTTCTATAATACCCGGTGAGACCAATGAAACCTCTTAGTTGCTTTAGAGTTCTTGGTTGTGGCCACTGCATCATTGCAATTATCTTCTTGGGGTCAGCCTTAACTCCATCTCCCGAAACCACATGACCCAAATAATCAATTTCAGCCAAAGCAAAACCACACTTACTTAGCTTAACCATGAACTGATTTTTCTGCAGACAACCCAAGGTAACAGTAAGATGATGATAATGTTCCTCAAGAGTCCCACTATAAACTAAGATATCATCAAAAAACACTATGATGAATCTTCGAAGGTAAGGACGGAACATATGATTCATGGCCGCTTGGAAGGTGGAGGGAGCGTTGGTCAAACCAAATGGCATCACCAAAAACTCATAATGCCCTTCATGAGTCCTAAAAGTCGTCTTTGATGTGTCCTCAGGCACCAAAAGAATTTGGTGATATCCACTACGCAAATCCAGTTTGGTGAAAACCTTAGCACCATTTAATTCATCAAGTAATTCATCTATTGTGGGTATGGGAAAACGATCCTTTATAGTGATACTATTCAAGGCACGATAATCAATGCACATTCGCCAAGAATTATCCTGTTTCCTCACAAGCAACACTGGAGACGAAAACGGACTCCTACTTTCCTTAATGAAACCCGAACCCAACAATTCTGAAACTTGTTTTTCTATCTCCCCCTTCTGATGATGTGCATATCTATAAGGCCTCACATTAACAGGTTTGGCACCCTCAACCAAATGAATCGCATGATCACAGCCTCTGGGTGGTGGCAGCCCTGTTGGCAACTGAAAGACAGTATGATACTGCACCAAAATATCCCATATGGCTCCAGGAATTTTGGCTTTCAACTCCCATAATTCGGGTGAAACATCTGAGGCAGTTTCTCCTGCCAAATGGAAACAATTTGTGTCCACCAATTTCCTGTCTACATCTGTATTTTCACCAAACAACACCACCCTCCCCTCTTTAGACAAAAACTCCATAGACATGTCAATATAATCATGAATAACTCGGCCAAGTGTACTTAGCCAAGACATGCCCAATATTATGCCTAAATTGGTCAACTCCAACACCCACAAATCCACAGCAAACTCATACCCATGAATATTTAGTGGAACCCCCAAGCATTTTCTGTCACAGATTAAAAACTCTCCATTGCCTAAGAACACACGCATCTTAGGCACTTTAACAGTGGATAAACCGTGAACCTCTATCAACCTCTTCTGGATGAAACAATGAGAACTACCAGAGTCCACAAGCACATGTACTAACCTTCCTTGAAATGCCACCTGGAACTGAAGCGCTCGAGGATGCCGCTCCCCTGCTAAAGAGTGTAAAGCCGCAGCTTGTGACTCTTCAAGGACAGGCTCTGGTTGCCACACAATGTGCTCTTCTAACTCAGGTTCCGCTTCCTCCGAATCTCCTAACATCAGAAATAACTTGCCCTTACAACGATGACGAGAGTTCCATTTTTCATCGCAGGTATAACAAATACCCAAGTCGCGCTTCTTCTGCATCTCCTCATGAGACAATTTTCGCACAGGAACTGAAGATGGTAAAGCAGGAACAACTGGTTTCTGATTAGGTAATACCGTAGAAATGGGGTTAGGATGGTCTACGGTATAAGTATTTTTAGCAAAACCCTTCCTAAGACCTGAAGAAAATGATGAACGCAGCTCCACGAAATGTGCATCATAGGTGATGGCCAGTTGCATTGCTTGATGGAGTGAAGTAGGAGAATGAAGTTGGATGGCTCGACGCAAGTCAGGCAACAACCCAGAGACGAAGAAGCACATCAACACCTCATCAGAAAACGCCGTGACTTGATTAATCAAGGCTTCAAAGTTTCGGATGTACTCACTCAACGTCCCTTCCTGAACTAACTTCGAAAGAACTCCCCGTAAATCTTGATAAGCAG